>JAALXN010000752.1:0-47489 GCA_012978555.1 Fusarium drepaniforme
CGTCACCGGCCACCGCGCGGTCGAGCACGAGATGTTTGGATGGCAGCAGATCGAGCACGATAAACGGTTCGGGATGGCCGGCGAGCTGTTTGACGTGGTCAATAGTTTATGGGGGGAGACCGAGAATCTATCCTACAAGGGAAAGGCGTCTCCCTGGCAGCTTGAAAATGCTTGGATTACTCCAAAGCCGCTATATGGGCGCCCTATTCTTGTCACTGCGACTGGTTCTGCAGCGGGCATCGAGTTTGCATCTCGCTACTCGGACCTGATCTTCATTACCTCCCCTGGAGGATCTCACATCGAGAGCGCCCTGGAAACACTACCCGCTCACATCGCCGACATCAGAGCCGCCGCCAAGGAAGCAGGTCGCAAGATCAAGATCATTATCAATCCCGTCATTGTTTCCCGCGATACCCCAGAAGAGGCCGAGGCCTACGCACAAGCCATTGCGGATGGCAGTGCAGGACAGGCGGGTAACAAGAAGTTTGGCAACAACTCAGGGGCCTATAAGAGTGATGCTCACGGTTGGAAGGGACGTCTTGACTCTCGTCACAAGCAGGGTCGCAACCTCGGCGGGAATATTGAGATCATTGGCTCCCCTGAGCAAGTTGTAGAACATCTCGCCGCTCTTCATCAGCTGGGCATAGACGGTGTTCAGATAAGCTTTTATGACTTTGCCAAGGATCTAGAGTATTTCGGAGATAAGATCTTGCCGTTACTCAAACAAACTGGTCTTCGGGTTTGAATTTATTTAAATCTTGCCATGTAGATATAAATATTCTCACGGCACAATGGCAGGTTCTTTATAAAGATCGGATCTGTAACCTTGCTCAAACTCTAAGCGTGGCGGGTATGTGTTTTGGCCACTTGTATTGTCCTTTGTATCGAGTCTTCGTTCTGTCCTAGGTCTTTTGGAACTTCTCTATCGCCCATGTCGTCAGGATTCCAGTCTCATTCTGCAGCTCCAGTAATATCTCTTTTAGGACAGTCTTCTGGCCCGGCGAATCAAGGCACAAACCGGCCAAACTCAGCGGCAGCACTAGATGCATCTGAACGGAAGCAAGGGGCTTTCCAATTGCAGCGGCGTAAATCTCAGATGCATGGTGGCCAACCTGTTGTGAAAATTGGCGATGAGCCTGGAGTCGTCCTGGGCCTGTTGAGGATGCAATGCGTTGATCTGTAAGTGGGCCATGTAGAAGAGTCAGGATCCGAGAGAAGTGATATAAAGAAATAGAGGCCGCCCCCATGGGGTTTGCAATGAAGAGTCCTTGCATTGGTGTTCTGAAGTTGTTGCTCATGACTGAACCGCTGGGGTCAGCAGTTTGAAGATATGCTTCTTGCTCCGGTGGGATCCTGAAGCAAGGCTCGAAGCTGTCCGGCAGCTTGGAGTACCAGTCAGTGAGATATCCATCGACTTCGTCCCAGTTTATTGTAGTCTCATTCGGAGCAGACGAGGAAATATTATGCTCATCTGACAACCGACTGGCTTGTGGTCCGGCCGGATTTTGACCATCGGACGCGATGCAGTCCAGTATCTTGAGAACAATCCACAGCAAGGTTCTACAAGCCACAGTATCTGTCATCTTAGACGAAGCCAGTCCAGGGCGGCGCGCCAATGGGACTGGAACGAGTCGCCCGTCCGCTTGTGTAAGAGAAAGACCCGAAGCCTGCCAAACCTGGGTGTTTGCAGATCCAAATCTCGTTTTGCTGCAATTTGCGTATGATGTAAAGTAGTCAAAGGTAGCAAAGTTCCAGAACGCCGCTTTCCAGGCGTATTCAAGATTTGTGTCAAAGAAGATGTGGTCAATAGTTTCGCTTCGAGTTACAGCCTCTTCCTGCTGCCCTAGAACGATGCCGAGGAGGTGGTGAGCGCCAGCAAGATGCCTAAGGAATTATTATCTTGACTTGTAGATGTGATGATCAGGGCGAAAACTCACTGGACTATGCTGAGGTGATGATTATCTAGGAGTTCGTAGACAAGCAAGATTGGCATTGCAGCCAACAAGTCCCCAATGTCTTCTTCCTTGAAAAAGCCTGCTGTGCGTGGTGTCTCTGAAGGTATTGGAGTTGCTGAGAATCCTATTAGTTACCTTTGTGTCAGTGGCACGGCCAAGTGAACTGACCTATTGACTGCAAACTGGTTATCATAGACCGAATTGCCTTATCGTAGAAGCTGGCGGCCTCAAACGCCCAATCCACCGATAAGCCAGCATCGGAAGTGAATCTAGTACTGCTAATCCCGTTTGGAGATACCAAATTCTGTCCGAGGTTGCCAAGTTGCTTGGCTGCTGCGGCAGCAACACTGTCTCTTAACAGTCTACTGCGGCGTGCACGAATGGGAACCATATATCCAAAGTACTTGTCTTTATCAAGTATGTCCAACCATGGACTAATGAACTCGACGAATCGCCTGATGAGGAGTGCGTGGAGAGTGTCTTGCTTATGGTTCTGCTCATAAAAATCAGATGAAGAGTTGCATTGGGTTTCAATAGGAGTTGTGAACTGGTCGTAGGGTTCGGCATTTTGCCGTGACTCATGATCTGTTTCATCTGCAGGCGCAGGTACTGGTTGATGCAACTGAGCACTGGCATCACAGATATCGCTCTCTTGGTCATAGTACACAGCGGGATCTAGATCGAAGAATCTGGAGTCATCGAAAATGGGCTCTTGGGGGGTAGTCGTGGAGGTTGATGAGTTGATGATACCTGAGCCGACGTTGCTCGCCAACGGCCCTGTCGGATCTGACAAGACGACCGGGCCCAGGGAGACCGGTGTGGATGCGTCGGTGGCGTCGGAATGAGGCTTAGAAGTCCTCGTTGAAGCAAACTTCCTGTGAAGGCTGGGCCCCTCGTCCCGGAATACTCGTTCTTTTTCGTACCCGGGACATGGCTGGGAGTACTTCTCACAGCGCTGGCATCCCGGCTTGCGTCTGTCACACTGGGCCACCAAAGATAAGCGGGTGTCGGGGGGGAAGTCACGGCCTCGCTCACCTTGACTCGACGTTTCCGACATCTGCCGCAAGAAGACTGGGCAATGTCCGAGGGCGGCATTGTTGGCTAACAGAGATTGTGCAGCTCGCGTTGCGTGTCTAGAAAGAGAAAGACGGGGCGAAGCTGATGGAACAAGAAACTAAGATGATCAGGGGGCTAGTGGGAGGAATGGCTAGCTTGGGCTGGTGTGCGGGGGAGCCTTGACTCCTCAGGCAGCACGTTTTGACTGATCCGTTCTGCGTAATCATGGCCGAGATGAGAGAAAAGTGAATGATGGCGGAGGCATGCATCTTAGTCTATGTTGCCGCGGCCGGTTAACCTCCCCACCCCCGCTGAGCTCCGATGGAGGCAGAGTCGGTAATCCTTGCAATATTCTCACCGCTAGACTTCTCTTGATGGTTAGAAGAGCGGTTAAGAAAGCGAAGGGCACCTTTTATGTACTTATTTTAAGATGAAGAGGTCCAGGTGTTTTAATTGACTCATGAGGCCTCAGTGTACAATATTATCCACTTCTCTTCGATATTACAATCTTGTCCTTAACTCTCAATGTTCCCCCTATAGGTGTCACATAGGCGTACCGCCCAAATACTGGCCTATCTACCTTGTGTAAGAAACGTCAGAACGCACCTCCGTAAATGCACATTGCTTACTAGGAGATGTGGGCACGACTCGACGGTCTCGAGCAAGTAACCCAAAAAGCTGACGCTGTCTATTTACCACCTCACCCGTCTCTAAGTCTGCGTTGAGACTGAGGCAGCGAGTGGTCTGTGATATGCAGCATATCAGCGCCGTTGGTGTATCGCTGCATCCAGACATAACTGTGAGCTCCTGCCACATGTCCTCGTCAAAGGGAGGAGTGTGTTGACCGACGGCAATATGGATGTTAGGGCGGAGACGGAGGATAATATCTTCTGTTTGGAAATTAGATGGTAATCTTGATCTCGCTTCACCCTCAGACGACGATGTAGTTAAGAGAAACGGAGCCGCATCAGCGAACCGTACTCTTTGTCCCGGCAGAGCAACGCCAGATTGGAAGTTATCAGAGCCAGGAACTGCTCGACTACCATCGCCGCCAATGAACAAAAGACGGGTGCGTTGGCCTAGATGTTTGCTAAAAAACGAAGCTGGCACCTCACCCATGTCAATCCCAGTAGCAGTCGTGCCGCAAATGTTGACTACATAGGATTTCGATTGGAAACAGCATAGGGGAGATGGGGTAAGTGGAATTGTGATGGAGGACTCTGGCTGAGCCTTGGTGTGACGAATCGTCAGGCTTGACCAGTCATCGTGTATTGATGGTTGGAACAGGGCTAATGGAAATGTTTTCTTGATGGTAAGGTGATCAACAAGACGTGTTGAGTCATCATCGGGCTCTTTCACGAGAATATACTGTCGGTCAAAGCGGAAGCCTTCCCTCGTCACCTCGGCAAATTTGACTTCAACTGGCAGAAGTGACTTGATGGGGTAGATGAAGAGCTAGCGCCATGTCAGTGACACGATACATGACTCCTTCTAGAGAGAAAAATAGCCGTACGCGTTGAATTTCCATGAGTTTGGAAGGAGAAGCGAAGTGGAAGCGAGACTCGAGAGGCTTGCCAGGATGGAGGTAATCATGTGGGTGGCTCACCCTCGCTGTCTCGCTGCGCAAGACCAGACATAAATCAACACAGGGGGGCGAGGAGCTCGCTGTTTGATACCGAATTCGGTTAGTGTCAGCAAGGTAGGGAGGTGGGGGGCAATGACTGTTTGACTTATTGGCGAGGCCAAGTGACGTAACCGTGAAAGGAGGACAGACATCAACATGAGAGCAATACCTCAGTCAAGAAAAAAACGAGACACGAGTATTAATATCTTACCTTATTCTCCTCTAAAGATATAAAATAAATTAGAAAATAAATTTATTTAAAATACTATAAGGTATTTAAAATATTATATTATTCTTATATATTTTATATAAAACTATTTGCTATTATAGTCAGCTTGATAGGTAGAGTGTCGGCATTCTCACTCCTGATCGTCGTTCCCCGCTGTCCTCTCCAAGCCACTTCACCAGTTGCATATTGGGAACGCCGTTTAGGAATTATTTGATGTTGGCTTTGCCTACTCCATATTTGATTCCAAATCAAGCGTCAAAGCTAAACCCTGTCGGCTATGGACCCTGCAGAAGGAAGCGAAGGTGGCCCATCTCCACTTGGTCCGTGACTCAATCATGGAATCATGACCAGGCCGATAGTAATGGGGAGCATTCCCGAGATGTATGGATTGGTTCCGCGTTGCGGCTCACGTATTGCGGAGAGTGGAAAGAGCTGAGTTTTGACAACCACGCAATTATGAGTTGAGTCATGGCATCGCGTGTTATTCTTGAGATGCGGTATAATACATGATGCGGCAAACGATAATTCCAGCCAGACTCCATTTCCAGGCTCAAGTCAGTTAATCATCACAGACTTGACCGTGTTTACTTTCGCTTTGAAGTCATTATTTGTGTTTCGAGATAGAAACCACCCTTCATTAGTCAACTATGGAGGAGGCCGATCATACTGACCAGGCACGGGCTGCCAAAAGAATCGTTACACTGGATGGGTTGGCACCTCACAACTCTCTCGAATCAGGTGTTTGGGTCGCCATTTCCGGGCAAGTTTACGACATCTCAACATTCCTAAGCGAGCATCCTGGCGGTGAGGATATTTTGCTTGAGGCGGCTGGAACCGATGTCACGGAAGACTTTTTTGACCTACGTATAGTTACGCCCCTTGAATGACACTGCCTCAGCTAACGGAAAGGTCTAGATAGTGATGAAGCTCAGGAATTGCTTCCTGCCTATCACATTGGATCGCTGGGCCTGACTGCGAAATCGGGGACAGAGTTAGTCACCGACCAAAACCAGCAACATTCGTTCCTTCGGCCCGACATCTGGCAGCAGGTTACGGTTCTCGAGAAGCGTCGACTGTCGCACAACACCATTCTAATTACTCTCAAATGGGATTATTGCGAAGAATTCGGCCTGCCTATTGGAAAACATGTGTTGCTGCGGGCGAGAGACCCAGTCTCTGGTAACAACATCGTTCGAGCATATACACCAATCGCTGCGAAGGATAGCCTGGGTGAGGTTGACCTACTCATCAAGATTTACCACAAGACAGACGGTAGAGCCGGTGGAAAAATGACAACGACGCTCGATCATATGCCTCTTGGAGCTACACTGGAGCTCAAAGGCCCCGTTGGCACTTTTGAATACTTGGGAAAGGGGAAATGTCATGTTTCTGGCAAGACGCGGCAGGTCAACCGATTTGTCTTGGTATCGGCTGGCTCCGGCTTGACTCCGATGCTCCAAGTCCTCAGAGCTATAGCAAGAGACGCCGAAGACTCGACCGAGTGTCTCCTACTATACGGTAACCGTCATGAAGAAGACATTTTATGTAGGGATGAGCTCGAGTCTATGGGTGCAATGGACGGACGAAGGATCCGTGTCGTTCATACACTGAGCAGTCCTAGTGCCTCGTGGTCCGGTCAAAGGGGCCAACTTGGTCAGGAGTTGTTGGAAGCAGAGGCTGAGCAGCCCAAGCCAGGTGTTGAGGACCTTGTTCTCCTGTGTGGCCCCTCTGCGATGGAAACGGCAATCAAGCATGTACTGCGAGATGGAGGTTGGGCAGATGAGCAGATTATTTGTTTTTGAATAATCCCACCGAATGGTAAGACCTTTCCTTGGTTGAATTGTTGCTAACCATCAGCCTGCGACCTGCCTCGATCTGTTGCCCCTGTTGTAAATCCTCTGGTGATAGCCTCACAAGGCTGCAAATCCACCTATTGGGCTTTATACAATATCCTAGACAGCACTGAAGTCATTGACAGCATCCCCTTCTTTAGAATACTGTAAGGACTCTTGCTTCTTAATCCGCGTGAAATCATAGGAAATTAGCTTCGCGCTGCGAGTCACCAGGTTTTCTGGCAACAAATCGTTACACTCTGGACACTGGCTGGTGGACGCAGATATGTTTGTCGTGCGTGTTGGCCGCTAGCCCCTGACTGAACAGACAAAAGTAACTGTAACTATCTTCAATAATAGTTTCATCTATTTACCATTAACCAGAGACTTTGCCTTAACTGTGTTTCGCCTCCTTCAAAACACTACGCTCTTGAACCATACCCGCCAAGCATCGGCCAACATCCGAGTCCATGCGCTGGAAACCAGCGACAACGCCCTCCCGGTCACCCTTTCGCATTTCCTGACTCATCTTGAACTTCCCCTCCAGCCTGTGAAGACGAATCTCAATACCGATGATATTCTTCTTCATTAGTTCAATGTAGCGGTCGGGTGCATCCGTCACCTTCCATGGTCCTGGTCGATCTCCTTTCCCGGTGTAGTCCATGATTGACTTCTCCGTGTGCTGAGAAAGGTCGTCGATTTGTTTGGACAGAAATCCTGAAGCGATGTCACATTTGCTATCGTGATAGACTGTGATTTGGCCGTATGCCTGGACGGCGGCGTAGTTCCACGTGGGTACCACCTTGGCGGTTGTGGGCTTCGTCTCGGTATAGAACTTTGGTGTGACGTAGTGATGGGGTGCTGCAGTGAACAAGACGAGAACTTCTTGACTTAGAACGTTGGTTGTCGACTCAGCCAAGGCTTCAACCATGACCTTGGCCTGAGGGTTTTGCCTGGCCATGTGGCCCCTCAGCACCCCAAGCTCGGTCTCGCTCTCTTCGTCTTCGACATCAAGGATGAACGGGATGTGACTTGATTGGATCTGGGGGTATATCTCAGAGGGGATTGCCGTAGTAAGAACCCCGAGTGCGTTGTCCCGAATGACTTGTCGAAGGACAGGGATGCGAGTTTCTGCGTGAACTGAAGGGATAATCATGATGACTTTGTGAAGGAATAGTGGATAATGATGGCTTTCACAACACTTGTCCGGAGATCAAAGGCAGTCTTTTAAATACAACTAAGGAGCAGCTAGTCGTCCTTCTGGAGGTTTACTCTGAGTCGGATACGGGTCTCCGCGGAGTCGTGAGCGGAGCTGCTTGTTAATCAATGAGACCATATTGGAGGTGATGTTTCTCAGGGTATGGGCCGATGTATGACACAGCGGTAGGGAGATTTTTTCTTCTTGCTTCCATAGAGTCATGCATGGTCATACAGGACATTCGGTGTTTGTAAACCAAGTGGGGGCTAGTGCTGGTCTGCAGCTCGCTGATTTTGTACCAAATCCGGTAATCTCGGGCGAGGCGACGATAGGTTGAGTCTAACCCAAGTCCCTCTCGGCCTTTTCTGATGGATGTAGTGCCTCTTTTGTTTTCATGATTCCAGCTGCTTGCGTTATGTAGCGCCGGAGATGTTTCTTTTCTGAAAATTGTGTCCGACCTGCCTTCTTCTCTCTGAGTCTCGCTCTCCACGATTGCTGTCATAATGGACCCCCTCCGGTCCGACAGTCTGTAGTCACTCTGCGACTCCAAGGCTCTGATGTAGTGAGATTTTTATAACCATCTTGCTTTCCCCAAAGTCTGCGATTTGGGTGCAACAATAGTTAATCAGTCTTTACAAACATCCTAACACCTTACTTGGCTCCGTCACGTCCTTGTGGCATCATCACTACACTCATTCATTCGCGAACATCACCATGGTCCAAAACACTCAATACCAGCATTGCGCTGTGTCAGATCGAGGAGGCATTGTCGAAAATACTCACCAAATTCACGTGGCCGTGACGGATTCGAGCGGAAAGCTCCTGTATGGAGTAGGAAATCCGTCTCGTATGACACTTGCTCGGTCGGCCGCAAAACCGCTGCAAATTCTGGCTCTCCTCGAAACTAAGGGTTTTGACAAGTTTGGATTCAGCGATGCTGATGTTGCTCTGATGTGCTCTTCTCACAGCAGCGAGCAAAGTCACATTACTCGCGGCTCCGAAATGCTCACTAAGATCGACGCTCTCGAGGGGGATCTTCGCTGCGGAGGCCATCCGCCTTTATCGGACGAGGTCAACAATGACTGGATCAAGAGAGCCTTCATCCCGGGTGCGCTCTGCAATAACTGCTCGGCCAAGCACATCGCCATGTTGGCTGGTGCCAAGTTAATTGACCCAGAGACTACTAAAGACTACCACAAGGAGGACCATCTGATACAGCTCTATGTCAAGTTGGCTTTTGAGGAGGTAACTGGGTTGGGCTCGGATGATATCAAATGGGGAATTGATGGCTGCAACTTGCCTGCGCCTGCTCTTCCGCTGCGAGACTTGAGTTATTCGTATGCTGTTCTCGCACATGCGGCGGACTGTGCGTCTGGGGTTGCCGAATCCCAAGCATCAGCGCGACAACAACATCTGGCGCATATTTACCGCTGCATGTGGCAGTTCCCGGAGATGGTCGCCGGCAAAGGAAGGTTCTGCACTGAACTTATGCTTCAGTACAAGGGTGCCGTTGTTGGGAAACTAGGAGCAGATGGTTGCTATGGGATTGCTGTCCGAGAATGTGAGCAGACTCGAAGTCTTGGGGCCAAGGGGGGCCTCGGAATTGCTGTCAAGGTTGAAGATGGGAACGTTGAGATTCTGTACGCAGTTGTCGTCGAGATTCTTGAGCGGCTTGGAATTGGAAGCTCGCAACGGATAAAGAGTTTGGAAGCTTTTCACCATTTGTCCCGAGTCAACACTGCAGGTGTGGTTACGGGGAAGGTGTCGCTTCCATTTCACTTAAGTTCATACTAGAGACAAGGCCTACGCCTTCATTAGAAGTAGGATAATTGTGGTGAGGGAATTGACACGGCGGTTATTAGGACCATTAAGAGATTGCCCCGTTCATGATTCTAACCAGTCCAGTTACCTGTATCGGTCTCTAGAACTCCACTTAGGGATTCCGCATGGAAACTCGCTACTTAGAGCCAACTTGGGTATCTCGCTCCGAGATTCGTGGACCCAGCACACCTTTAACAACAGTTTAGCCTTCAAAGTGAAGTTTAGATGTGTTGACTCCAACTCACAAGACTAGTGGGAGCAAACTCTATCCCTACCTTCAGGTCCTAGATGTGGTTCTTATCCGACATATAGAATCATTCAGTCCGGGCACAACTTCACTGTTGTGCAGCTATCACTAGAACTCACCGATTATTAGCCAGATGCCCGCTCAACATCGCATTATTCGTTCTTTATCTCCTCTCACTTTAGAGTGAACAATCTTTGCTCTAACTCATCTGATACCTGAATCCAGGGCTTCTCCCTCAACCGAGGTTTGGAAGTGTAAGTTGATCATTCTGCTGTAGCCAAATCCACTCCTTCAACAAGTCAATATTAGCAGCTCACATCTAAGACAGATACCAGGCCACACCCTAGCTCACTGGCGTCCATGATGCGTTATCTTCCCTTCTCTTTTGAGCAAGGCTCTCCCTGTCCCTGCGCTTCCCTCGATTGTGACATCGAGAGCCCGCCAGCTGTCTTTTATGGCGACGCAGAGGAAAGTACTGGAGCCCTTGTGTCTGGCCAAGTGGTTCTTATTGTTGAAGACGATGTCATTTTGGCAAATCGATTGGCCGCCACCTTGAACCGACATTCGTTACACTCGCGACCGTATCATCACTCATGTCTTGATTGCCGACATCAGTGCGTCGAGGTTGGGGCCTGGATTTTCCTCTCTCGCCCTGTCATGTTGCAGAAAGGACGGCATCTGTTCCCATTTTCTATCCTTGTCCCCGGCAACCTGCCAACAACACTGGACTCCCCCAACTTGACCGTGAGCTACGAGTTTGAGACCTCCGTCCGTGTGGCCAAGACAGGTACCGCGGGGTCAGCATCGTGGTCTCCCTTAGAGTTCAAGAAAAGCCTTGTTATCAAACGCTCCCTCCCCGAGGCCTGTCCTGTACACCCAGTTGTCGAGTTCCCTCCGACTAGGATCAAGGCCAGCGTTGGTTGTAGGCCCACGATCTATCCAGCTGAACATAACTGTGTTACATTGAAGTTGGATGGATTGGTAGATCATGATAGCATAGCCCAAACAGTTAGTTTCTGGCGTCCCCGGAAGCTCACATGGGTCTTTAAAGAGTTCATTACGACATTCTCGCCAGCATGTCCTACACATCGTCCCGAAACCGTTACCCAGTCAAACCAGTATGGATCAACTCATACCGAGGTTCGCATCCTAGCCAGCAAAGACCTATATGGGGGTTGGAGGTGCAGTTATGATGGAACTGAAGGGACGGCAAATAATGAATTTGACTACAGAGTTACCAAAGGCAGCAGAGTCCAGTTCGCATGCGACACTCGAACGTCTGATGGAACAGAGATAAGACACTTACTCGAAGTGGAGTTAGTCGTCAACAAGGAGAGTGCGCGTGTAAGCACACCGCTTCTAACAGAACAAACGGGCACTGTTCGCTGTTTAAAATTACGTCGCAATATCACCCTGACCGAGCATCCGGGATCCGGGGTAAGCTGGGACAACGAAGTTCCACCGGTGTATCAAGACATTACCGCGAGCCCTCCCGCGTATCCCGCTGAGTAGACACTGGCAAGATAGATAATAGATGGGCCAATGTTGGGAGACGGGCTGGCGACCATGATCCATATCGCAAAGATCCGCATAGATCCAATGTAAACTACGTTGCAACCAAATGTCTCTAGAAAGGGCGAGGATACTGTAAAAGACATAGCTGCATATTCAATGTCCGAACACCTCTCGACTATCTTGGCGCAGCCGACGATCTTGGAATAGCCTGCTAGTTTCTTTAACTTCCGCGCTTTGCGTGAAGGAAAGCTTGGAGATAGACTTCCTATTCTTATGGGATACTAAAGCAAGACTCAAAGCTTTCAGGCAATATAGATTATTAGTCAGTGATATATTCATCGACATTATCCTAGTCGATAGGAGTATCATTCGGAGGAAATAAGGTTATAATATGCTAAGATTAGCGCCTACTAAGAAGCTACTTACTTATAGGAATGTAAGGTTATTTGTTACTAATTTACTTCTATTTCTTATAGTCCTTATTACCCCGCATAAATGCAATAGGTAGCGGCGAAGGATTACTACCTATAGTCAATATGCTTTGGCGTGCATTATTAGAAACTCTCTCAACCTGTCGAACTGATACCACATCATCACTTCCCTGACAAGATGCCCGAACGGCTCCTCTCGTATTCATCTCAGCCCAGTCAACAGGCAATCCAATCCCAGAGTTGCTAAAAGGGAGTTGGTAGATCTGGTTCATTTTATGCCGGCTAAGCTTATCCAGCGCCGTCTTGAAGTCGTCGAGTATGATTGTATCGGTCAAGCACTTGAACACAGACGCAAACTTCCAAAAGGGATTGATGCCGCCGAGCGCTAGCACTGGTGTCACGGCTAGAAGGTCCAGAGCGATAAATAGGAGGCTGAGACACATGCTGAAGAGTAAAATACCGAAACGGGGCGAAACGCGGATTATCTCGATTAGACCGAACTCGTAACGGTATTTGATATTCCAGAAGAGGTTTGCCGTGGTGAAGATCCACCACGGATCACTAGACATGAACTGTGAGCTAATATTATCAAGCACTCTTTACCAAGTCTCACCGGCATAGGGCCTCTAACGGCCGAGAAGACACGAAAATACGGTTGTTGATGTTGTTAAAATAGGTAAAGTTCGCGTAGAGTTCGAACACCCAGTACGGCTGGACAAGAAGTATCGTGCTGATATATATCATGCTACCTCTTGGCTGTAAGAAAGGCTTGTTCTTCATCCAGGAGATGACATTATGCAACGTCCAGGATGCGATAAGGAGGACAGCAGTCGAGGAAAGATACCATCCCCAGACTGGGGGGTTAAAGAAGGTGAAGAAGCCATTCGGCGCCGCTAGAACAAGCTAAAGTTATCATAAGCAGTTGCTTGACTTTGCATTTAAGTGAAGAATTACCTCGACTAGAATGAGTTTATGTAGTAATACCCCCGACCGCATGTTTGCCAGAGTAATACTGGCCATGATGAGTAGAGATCCAATCAAGAAACCCTGTGACCACGCCTCGATGGTTAGACGGGCCGTGTCTGTTGGTTTGGACCCGGGAGTTGATGTCGGTTCTGCCATACTGCCACCTCAGGAAGGGGGGGTTGGGTAAGAGTTGAAGGAAATGGAGGGCGGATAATGAAGACGGGCACACGGGATAATTCAATGGCCCATTCTTAACTTTATAAGGACAGACTGCCCCGCACTTTGGCGCCATACTGTACAGTACTGTACTATATTAACGTACAGTAGCGCTTGACCCCATAGCTTTCCTCCACACCACCCCAGATTATGGCGTTGGCCCTAACGCTGCAGCATCCCAGCACTCTCACTCTCCCTCCTCAACCAGGCAGGTCCCCACGGCCAACCCTGCTTTACTGATGCTCAAGCAGACCCCGGACCAGAGCTTGGGTCTGTGCATAGACGAGGAGGAGCATGGCGCTTGAATTCCGTCCATCCAAGGAGATGGGGTGGTTCATGGTGCGATATGCGGGATTTCTCACATTGCGACTGCGGTGAAGCTTTTGTTTTTGTATGTTCAGTGGCTTAAGTGTAGATGACACAATGTAACCCCACAATTTGCCACGCGGGAACAGTAGACTTTTATGGTATTGTACCGTGTGCAAAATAAATACATACCAAAGAGAAATACCTAAACAGCCCGATCCGTCTCCTTAGTGGTTCATCAGTCTCTACCTAAAGATCTATAACTACTCTAGCACCAGCTGGAGCCAAGAGGCGTGAGCTTGATCAGATCAAAGACCGCACTCCCATCACGTCCAACAATCGTCATGTCCTTAGACTCCTGGTATCGCGGCCAAACATTGGCAGTCATGACTGTTCCATCACCAGCAAAGATCTCCAGACTTGACCGGTCGACAAAGATATCCAGCGTCAGCTTGTTCTTGCGGGATACATCAATGACAGCCTTCCAAGTCCCCGCCTGCCCGTACCCGGCGTCAGTTGTGTCGAGCGTCAGAGTACGGTCAGCCGTGGTGTAAGTCAATAGAACCGACTCTGCCTTTGACTTGAAGAGCGAGATGGTGAAAGACGACGCCGTTGTAGCGCCGAGGTCTACCGTAACTTGCAGCCTCGCCGTGTTAGAGCTGCCGATGACCAGAGGAGTCTTGCCAACGCTACGCCGTCCAAACTTCTTGGCCGGACCGGTTGCAAGCTTGTCGAGCGCCTTGATGGGACGGCTACCAAGGCCCCCATCATCACGGATGAAGAGTTCCCTCGTCACGGACTGCGAACCAGCCCATCCATTGATACGGCTCGGCCACTTGGATGTAGGCCAGTTACCCATCCAAGTAATGGCCAAGTCACGACCCGTCTCATCCTTGTACCACTGCATCGCGTAACTATCAGGCCCAGCATCAATGAGCCCACGCTTCTCGCTCGTGAAGACGCTGCCGTTGTACGTGCCCGTCTCGTACCATCCCAGTGCGTCGCCGCCGTAGAAGAGAACCCATTTTTCGCCAAGGGGAAAGAAGTTTGGACACTCCCAGACGTCTCCCGTGCTACCGTCGCCTGTGTACAGGATGCCAACGTAGTTCCAGGAGAGCAGGTCCTTGGAGCTATAGAGTAGGACTCGGCCACTGACGTCGTTGCTTGAACCGATGACCAGCTTCCATGATTTGTCTGTAGGATCGTAAAAAGGCTTTGGGTCTCGGAAGAACTTGGGCGCCCCTGGAGGAGGGCGTCGGATAATGGGATTGTTGGAGTCGAGTTCGAAGTGGATGCCGTCCCCGCTAGTTGCGGTGGACACCACCTCCTGCACCACGTCAGGGTGGAAAGCCGTGTCCGTGTAGTCGGTGAAAATGAGTCGTAGCTTGTTTCCATGGAGTTTATCGACGACAGCCGCACCCGTGAAGCGTCCAGAGGTATCCTTAGGGTCATCCGTGTCCTTGGGGGACAAGGCAATCGGGAGCTCACGCCAATGAACCGCGTCAACACTCTCAGCATGCGACCAGTACATGGGACCCCAGAAAGGAGCGTCAGGGTAGAACTGGCTGAAGAGGTGATGGCGGCCCTTCCACTGGCTGAGTCCGGCCGGATCGTTGATCCAACCCTGGTACTGAGTGTAGTGGAACTGGGGGCGCATAGGATCTGCTGCCATGAGGGAGCACGATGGCGAGCTGTGAGCGGCTGGCTGATTAGCCTGGCCAAAAGTATTGAAGGTGAGGCCCTTTCCATCGCCCAATGCATCGCAACCCACGCGAATATCGTCGACGTTGATATGGCCCCACGATTCGGAAGTGCTACTATCATGCACTACAATGTGGACTTTCTGTTCTGCCCACTTGCTGGTATCCCATGTGACACGAATCAAAGCCTCATCGTTGGCGCCAGTCTGTCGGACAAGAAGTTTATTGTCTTTGTCTCTCACAAGACCAACGTACAGCTTCTCAACATCATAGCCACCGCCAATGAGGAAGCTCATGACGGAGCTCGCCCGGAAAGAGGTCGACTTTAACTCTCCCACGGCTTTCTCTCCACTCTGCGCGGTGCCCAGGATGAAGCCTTTGCCGGTCTGGCCGAAGGGTCCACCCCAGTAGGAGGTTTCAGAAGAGACCGAGTTGCTTCCGAAGGCATCGCCGCTCACAACACGCCATCCTTCGAGACCAGTCTCAAAGCTAGGGTTGCGGGGGCCTGGGTACTGGTGGGAATGGCAATTTGGAATTTTTGGGACAGAGGCTGTGTTTACTGTTGACGCGGAGAGCGCCAGCAGAGCAACCGTCTGTGTTGACAGCGGATGAAGGGGGAAATGCATGCTGAACAAAGTCTTGGTCAAAGAAAATAGGTGATGGTGATGTGAAGACTAAGGGGAGAACAATACGCTTCTTATTGACAAAGTGGAAGTGCAGCAGTTCGATATATGTATGTTTCGCCGGAGAATAACACAACGCCTGTCTGCCTTTGACGATCCAACCCAATTCTAGCCTCACAACAGCTCAAGCCTCGTGCCCGAGCCCATACACACGGAGCACGAATACGTTTCCCTCCTCGTCGAAAAACGCCCCCGCCGTCATGCCTCTCTAGCTATTGAAGGTGTCTAGGTAGTTAGAGTATGGTAGACTGGGGTTAGGTTGCGGGGAAGCCTGCGGGGAAGAGGGTCTGGCAATGGAGGCCTGCCTTGAGTGGTTAGTTCACGGGCCAGGATGTTCGCGGACTGTTCTTGCTCCTCCGCGATTGTGGGGGGTCATGCCACTCACTCAATCCCCAGTCCTGGTAACGAGCGAGTCAGTTGATCTCCAAGCGTCGGCCTAGGATGTCGTTATCAACAGCTACTGTACGTAAAGAGGATGGTGTTGAAACTCGTCCTCATGCATTACAACCCATCGTGCAGAGAAGATTGCGAGAACAATTCCGCATGTCCTAAATCGTCCTCTCGCAGACGTTAGCTCACCCTACCCACTCTAGTCGTATGCGTTTCTATTATTCTAGAAGGCCGCTAGATGTTCTCAGCATGCATAGAGTTGCATTTGTCTTGCCAGGGCCTGTTGTCTAAACTTCGCGGAGCGCGAAATCTGGACCGCGGCCCACCATCTGCGGAAAGCGCCCGTTGGACCTCCGAGAGTGATGCCGATCACAGGGGGAGAAGACGAGAGCTAGCCCTTCAGGAGCTCAGAAACAACCGGATTTAGGCTGGTAATGCCAAGTGCCATGCTTCCATATACCCAACCGTATATGCTTCCATGCAGCGACTGGCTAGCCTATCTTCTTCAGACAGGCGTCCAATGATCCCTAATGATCATGGGATTTCTGCTGCCCCAGCCTAATGAGCTGACAGCTAGCGGCATAGACACAAGGTTGCTGTGACCATGTTCTCATCCCCTGAGTCTTCTATCAATGTCTCATCGAGCCTTCCTACCTTCCAAGTTTGGCAAGAGTGGTTTGGCTTATCCATTGATCCTGAACAACTACATCGCGTCGAAGGAATAAGGAACCAACGACAGCCTTGGCTCATCGGCATGACCGAGCTTCCCCTCTTCGACATCTCCACGCATCCACATTAAACAACACAGACCATGATGCATGGACTAACACGTAGATGATAGCAAAGAGAGGCTCAAGCTTCTGTCTTGTCCAGGCTGTGTCTGAGAATCTATATCTATCTTCCCAAACCACACATGATAATTCAACACCAAACCTGTATACTCATTCCCTACACGCAAAGCCCCTATCAAACACTTTTACAGCTTACAACAGACACCAGATCAACAAAATGGGCGCGTCAAAGCTCGCCATGTCGGTGCCCAAAGATGAGACTGGCAAATCTTGGCCGGCCATCGCCGTGGGAGTCTTTGTCGCTTTCGGTGGCGTTCTCTTTGGGTATGATGCCAACCCTTTGTAGGCTATGGCATGTTTACTGACTGAAGTTCAGATACGATACCGGTACCATTAGTGGCATCTTGGCCATGGACTATTGGAAGGAACTCTTCTCGACTGGTTACACCGACTCTCATGGCCAGCCTGACGTTTCTCCCTCCCAGTCATCCGCCATTGTCTCCATCCTCTCAGCAGGCACATTTTTCGGCGCCCTGTGCTCCCCGTTCCTTGGGGACTATATAGGTCGTCGATGGGCGCTCATCGCATCGTCGTGGGTGTTCAATTTTGGTGTCATTCTCCAGACTGCGGCTGTCTCCATCCCTCTCTTCTTGGCTGGTCGCTTTTTTGCTGGGTATGGTGTCGGTCTGATCTCAGCTTTGAGTAAGCTCCTATCCCAAGTCCCAAAGAGACATGTCGTACTAATAGGAATCATTTAGTTCCGCTTTATCAATCCGAGACGGCCCCGAAATGGATCAGAGGTGCCATCGTCGGTGCCTACCAGTTCTCTATAACCATTGGGCTTCTCCTGGCCGCCGTGGTCAACAATGCAACTCAAGGTCGAGATGATACTGGCTCATACCGGATCCCCATCGCCGTCCAATTTGCCTTTTCTATCGTCCTGATTGGTGGCATGTTGGTCCTCCCTGAAACTCCTCGCTACTTCGTCATGCGAGATAAGATCGAACAGGCCGCCCAGGCCCTGGCGAAGCTCAGGAGACTCGCTCCAGACCATCCCGCCGTTCTGGAAGAGCTGAACGAGATCAAAGCAAACCATGATTACGAAAAGAGTGTCAGCAAGGCGAGCTACCTAGACTGCTTCCGCGGCCCGATGGCCAAGAGGCAGTGGACAGGCATGGGCCTTCAGGCCCTGCAGCAGTTCACCGGCGTGAACTTTATCTTCTACTACGGCACCCAGTACTTTAAGAACTCGGGCATGGACGACTCCTTCGTTGTCCAGGTCATCACCTCGTGCGTCAACGTTGGCTCAACGATCCCAGGGCTCTGCGCCATCGATAGGTGGGGACGCCGCCCGCTGCTATTCTGGGGAGCTGTGGGCATGTGTGTCTCGCAATTCATCGTCGCCATGCTGGGCACTTTGACTACGTCTCAGGATAGCGCCGGTACCACCATTGTGCATAACGTCGCGGCTCAGAAGGCTGGCATTGCCTTCATCTGCATTTACATCTTCTTCTTCGCGTCGACCTGGGGACCTATCGCTTGGGTTGTCACCGGGGAGATATTTCCGCTGCAGACTCGTGCCAAGAGTCTTTCCATCACAACTGCAACCAATGTAAGACACGTTTCCCGACTCTTTATTGACCAGCTTGTGACTAACTCATGTAACTTAGTGGCTCCTCAACTGGGCTCTCGCATTTGCAACGCCTTACCTCGTCAATTACGGACCAGGCAATGCAAACCTCCAATCCAAGATTTTTTTCATTTGGTTCGGAGCCTGTTTCATCTGCGTTGCATTTGTGTACTTTTTTATCTATGAGACCAAGGGGCTTACCCTGGAACAAGTCGATGAGCTGTATAACGAAGTCGGCAGCGCGCGGAAGAGTGTTGGGTGGGAGCCTACCGTCACGTTTCTAGAGCGTGAGGTTGCCGCTAGCCATGGACCAGTGCTTATCCTGGGCAACGAGAAGGCACAGGGCTAGAACATGATGCACAGGTCCGTATGCGGCGATGTTGATCATGGTCGTCATATCGAGGCTGTTGGAGGGCACATAGTAAAGCACCACTGCTCTCATAGCTAAACCTCAACGTCACTTGGACAATTGTCTTGGGAACTATTAACGTCAAGACTTCATAGACCCAAGATATAACCGCTCACCTGAGTTGATCCACTCAGCATAGCATCTTACATTCGATCGATTATAGTTAGAAGGACGCAAAGGCAGGATTTAAACACGTAAACAGAATAGAACGGTTGCTGTGAAACTCCAGCATGTCAACCTTTACACAGTTGCGTCAAAATGTTGGAAGATAGAGAAAGAAATAAAGTCACTCTTTAAATAGGTATATCCATAAGTCAAGTCTTTAAAATGTCGGAAACGAGCGAGTCATCATGAGCCTGTGACATTGATCAAGCCCACGTCTCGGTTGGCTGGACCCCTGTCGAAACTCCTTATCGGCCCGAGAGCTCTCGACCGTGCACAAGGAAATGCACAGGAAAATGGGGCCGAGAGGAAGAACAAGGATCGACGTCAACCAATTGAAGGGCTCGCTCACTTCAGCCTGCAGGGGGGCCTGGTTTTCTAGAGCTTCTAGAAGAAGCAGGAAGTATTCTAGCGGCACGCTAGAAGCAACCGAGTGGGCGCAGGTCCCTCCTCGTTAACTGTCTCGAGACTCCTCACATTGGACGGTTCCAGGGCAAAGGCAGGTATTCAATGGGGTCGACAGATTCATAGTTTCCTGAATCAGGATGAGAGACTGCGGGGTTAATGGGCGAGTGGAGTGACACCCTTCGGGTTCCCCGGACTCGAAATGACATATTTATACCAGCTACGTTATACAACAAGACTTGGAACACTAAGCCGGAGCCGCAACCTCAAGACATCCATACGATAGCCATGGGGCAATACCAGAGAAAGAGACTAAACATTGCTTGCGATGTTTGTAGAGGACGCAGGACGAAATGCGACGGCCAACGACCCAAGTGCGGCTTTTGTCAGGTTCAGGGGAGCCGTTGCGTCTATCAGGCCGCTCCTCAGCCGCCACCATCGAGGTGAGGAATTCCACCACCAGGCATAGAGGTACTGGAGGACTCACTTGCAACATATAGACTAGAGCTTGACATTGCTGGTATGCGCGAACGACTGGAGGATATCATGGGCCTACTAGTGTCGGACCAGTGGCTAGACAAGGACGCTCGCTCGTTGTCACCCACTACAGCCAACAGAGCTGCTTCACTGAACGCATCATTTCAAACTTCTCCGAGAGCCTTGAGTCATCACGAGACCAAGTATGAATCAGACGATCCCGAATTCCCAATCATGATTCTTCAGCGGCCAAGTATGATGGTCCTCCTCGGCCTCGATCCGGACATGGGCGTCTGGTTGAGCAACATGGAACGATCTACTAGCTTTTTACCAAGGCGAGACCGGGCTGTTTCTATGCCGGCGTTTCTGTTACCTCCAGAGAGCATATACTCTACCCTTCGCGCCTTTTCCGAAAGGGTACACGTCTGGTTACCGATACTCTCGTCCGATTTTCAAGAATCGTTTCATCAGTGTATCAACGGACAGAGCCCATCGCCCTCAGACACTTGTCTGGCCATGTTGATCATGGCTCTCGGGTCATTTGCAGCTGCCGACACAATCACGTCGGCCCTTGGCCAACAACTTGGTGCTGAGTACTTCAACGAAGCATCCAATTACTTCCCGACATTCTCCTTGATTTCAGCGTCAGGAGCCTGCAGTGCTTAATCTTCTTTGCTGTGTATTGTATGCATTTAATTCGCCCATGTCAGGCACACGATCATGTCCTCATGGCCTCAGCCAGAGCCCAAAACATGCTCAAGATACACTCTCAAAGAAGCGATACCAAGACTGTGGAAGCTTTGCGACGCGCCTACTGGGCTATACTACTTATAGAAAGCGAACTGTGTGTTCAGATTGACCTCCCAGACAGCGGGATCTGGAAGCACGAGGAAGAAACCCAGCTGCCGTCCCCCGAAGGAATATGGTGCTTCTCCCTCACTGACAACAGCGCCATGTCGTCTCCATCGTCACAGACTTTGGAGTCTGTTTCTGACACTACCCCGGCTTACTTCTTAGCTGAAATAGCCATGCGCAGAATGCTCCGACGCTGCACGACATCACTCAGCAAATCCGCCGAGGGCGAGTTCAGGTATGCATCCGTCATCGCTAGAGAGCTAGAGCTCCAGCTAGACTGGTGGAACAAGTATCTACCGCCGTTTCTTGACTTCCACAAGCAGCCCACGGAGCTGTACGAGGTAGCTGAAGTTCCCCGGGCCCAATTCCTACAAGCTCAGTTTTTTGCCTGCAAGGCCTCCATCTCCTGGCCAGCCGTCTACGAAACCATCAGACTGGGTTTTGTGGACAACAATATGCTGCCGTACTGCACCAAGTTCTTTGACGACTATGTGTCATTTGTTCTAGCTGCGACGAAATCGATGCAGACGTGTATGATGAATAGTTGGACGTTGGCGACGAGGTAACGTACATGCTTGAAGATGAGAGGAGCTCAGCAGGAGGAGCTAATGCATAGTACCCGCAGCATCTTCATCATCACCATGGCAGCCATTCGAGCCATTGATACGGATGGTATGGAGGAACTGCTGAACCCGCAGGTCTTTCACTGTTTCTCCCTCGCCGCTGAGTCTTTTGCTGTATTGGCTCCATACAGCAAGTCTCTGGCAGCACTCATGGAGATTATTCAGGAAAGGGTGGAGCATACACAGTATAGATTAATCTTAGAGCAGTAAAGATAGTTATATTAGAGCTTCAATACTATTAAGAGCCATTCAAAGTCCATGTTGACTCGTATACCCCTGAGTAGGCACTGACTAGATAGATAATATATTGGTAGTGTCTTTTGACTTGATTTCATGCAAGGACGACAAAATGTGCCTGACAATCCACACGTAGCGTAGTGTTTATTTATTTGTCGTAAAATGACTTTGGTAAAAACAATTTGGGCATCCTCAATGTCACCGTCTCTGTCCTTGTACACGCACAAGCTGGCGTAGCCCATATCATACGCCCAACAACTCTATCCTTCTGAACAAGCAAAGCAAGTCCATTACTATGCGAAAAGCGGTACTGCAGTTCGGGGATACGATAAGCCTTTGCAAATCGTAGCTCTGTCGGCAGCACGAAACTGGCGACCCTGTGCGCAAAGATCCTGTGGCATCCCATGCATGTAATGCCTACCGTGTAGTCGTACGGCGCGCAGTGCATGGTGCCATACTCACTAGAGTTCTTAGCCAGAGTGCTCTGCGTGCCTCCAGGATGGACCTGTGAGAGTGATAAGGCGTCTGCGAGCCATTTCACATCGTCTTCGCCTTGGATCGGCCAGCGTGACAGGGCCGGTTTGTTGAAGTTTCTCGTCAGAGCTTTTTGGAGACGTTGTACTTCTTTGCTGGCCTCTAGGTTTTTCATGACGATCGTTGGCATTGCTCCATGTGTCCTTTCCATGGCGGCAACAAAGTCTTTGACGTCTGGCCCATCGAATTCCAGAGCTGTCATGGCCGCAAATGAGAAGCTGAGCAAGAGATCGAACTTGGTTAGATCTCTGGGCTGTCGGACTACTGACACCACACCAATCTCTTGGAGATTCAGAGAAAGAAGCTGACCGATATCGTTGAACCGAGTCTCTCCCTCAAGAACTGGGGCATGCTTCTCCTCTGCTAGTGACCAAGTAAAGACGTCGGTAAAGGCAAATTCAGACCAATGGCCAGGGCCCCTGGGATCTCCCATCTCCATAAATGGTGTCATGAGCAATGGAGACAAGTCTCCGGCCTTTAAGCACTCCCAGGCGACCTGGTAGAATTCCGTTTTGAAGTCGGAGCTCATCGGAGTGGCTGAGCTCACAGGGACTATGCCTCTCAGGGCATGTAGGTAGTCCATCTGGTCTCGGCATCCTCTTTTGCAAAGGAGTGTGGAACCCATTGCGAAGTTGACTCTCTTCAAGGCTTTTGCCTCTCTCAGTGCTCCAAGACTCCATGGAACCTGATTCTTGCCATTCTTGCCCTGCTTGCCCATTTTCACTTTCCCCTCCAAATGTTGGACCTGAGCATAATGCCTAACCTCCTCGTTCCATACATGATATAGTCGATTGAAAAACGCAGGGTCGCCTAGATCGCTGAGGCATGTGCAATCGCTTGTCATCATCCTGACGCACCCGCTTCTGATGAACTCCATCGCAGTCCAGACACGCTTGAAGTATTGTGAGTTGCACACGGAGATGACGGCATTGAGGCGTTCTGGTGACCTTTCCTTTTTGTATAGTTGTTTGACCACGTCTGAGTCAACATCGGCAAAGTAGAGAATCGTCTTGTCGGCCGTGGTGAAGAGCTTATGCATAATGCAAATAATGCTGTTCTTCAGGGCATCAGACCATTGAGGTACGCTCAGGTAGTCAAGCCATACTTCGTCAGCCGTATCCTTGGCCTCTTCAATGCCCGAGTAAATCTTGGTCGAGATGTCCAAGACGTTTCGTGCAGCCACTGGGGTCTGCGGTACTGTTTGTCGTTGTTGCTGCACCTGGGAGATGTTGGGGTCCCAGACATGAGATACCGCCGAGAACTTGACTTGGTGCTCTACCACGCAACTCATGTGTCGATCGAAGAAGAGGATATCGCCCTTGTGAGTAGGCACGACCGTGCTATAACCGGCGTCGTGGTTGCCTGGGGGCTCAACGCGGAACGTACGAATGAGAGCGTCGTCGGTGAAGGGCTCTTGACACACCAAGCATCGTAAGTCTGCCCTACCAGGCTCTCGCCATAGTCTCTCCAGTAGCTGCTCGCCCTCGAGAATGTCTTGGACCGAAGCCATGGTGAATCTTTGGTAGAAGTAAAGAAATCAGGTGTATGAAGCTGACCTGTGAGGGGTTTTATATCATGCAAGCATGACTAAGAAAAGCTGTAAGCGGTGTAACCACACCTTGAATGCATTTCGATCCTACGCGTTGGTCCATGGTGCTGTTTGTGAACCTAGCTGTGCACCCAAGATAAAGAACACAGTTACTCATACATGCCCGGTAGCCCAGGACTTAAGAAATCCCACAAGTTCACACAAATACCAACTTGGTACGGGGTGCGATATCCGCGAGTCAAAAATTTCTCAAGAGGCGGAAGGCAAAGAATAGCCCATGAGCATCGTCTAGATCAACCAAGATGACGCAGACAGTAACAGATGTGTATACGTAACCACGATTAAATAATGGCTTTTCCTTGTACTACATATCGAACGCTGAGCTCATAGCCCGACCACGGATCGTCTCCACAACGATAGGTGTTTTACAAAGGCTGGATATGTAATCTTGTTCGACCACTGACAGTAGTAGAAAGTGACAAGTTGCCCCCTTCATCAGCTGTGATGGTCTCGCCCTGACATTCGTATTGTCCACCTGGCTCCAAGCGAGATATTCCCAGCTTAAAGACTCCGTCGTCTGCTGAGGGATAGAGTACAAGCTCCAAGTCTTTGGACGTATGAGATCGCGCCTTGGCAACGAGGACGCCAGGATACGGTACTTCGGAGAGGATTGGGCCATTCAAAGCTGTCTCCGATGGTCCCTACAAGTGAAATGTTAACTTCTGGCTGACGGACTAATCAGACGAGCGTACCTTTTGGACCATGTGGTTATAGGCTCCGGGTCGAAGCAGGGTCGCTGTCAACACGGCGTAGTTCATGAGAGTTGAACATTTGGTCAGATCAAACGACTTGGACCCCGTTGAGGTGGTTAAGAGGCCCCACTCCCTCTCAAGTTTCTCGATCGCAGCTGACTTGAGCGTCTCCTCACCATACTCAGCTGCGCCGATGGCAACTTGCGAGTACAGAGCGTTGGGGCTTGATGTGTAGTTCCCAGTATCAATATTGTCGGCGCCCACCAAGCCCGTCATGGAAAGCTCTTTGGTCTCCTCATCGAAAACCACATTTTCCTCTCGGACAATGGCCCAGAGTCGACGCGAGAGGTTGCGCAGAGGCCCAGAGCCCATCATGACGACAGCCAGGTCTCCAGCGACACCGGCAATACCAGGAATAGCGAAGCCGGTGAGCTCGGAACGGATAGTCAAGACGCTGCCACTTGTCTCGGTGAAGTTGGTATTGAGTGACTCCTCGAACGAAGGGAGAAGCATCTGCGTTGCCTTTGTCCCGAAGACACGGTCGTAAAGGACTGCGCCCGTCATTCCTTGAAGATTACACATGACGTAGATCCAGTTTGGCTCGCAGGGGATGAGGAAGTAGGGACTAGACGACCACTGTCTAACCAAAGACTCTTGCAGATCATGAACGCTATACTTGTAGCTTCGGTTGTCGGTGATGTGGAATTTGAGACTCCCAGGCTGTGTGTATCTATAATCACCAGTGTTTGCCGTGTAAAGCATGACACCATGAAGAAGAAAGCCCGTGACCATGATGTTGTCGTGCTGAACTGGGTCCCAGTCCAGTGAGAACTTGCCAGCTAGTCGCTCCCACTTCCAGAACTCGAGGACCTTTTTGGTTAGAGACCTCTCAATGACTCTTCGAAAGGCCTCTGAAACGTATCCATGGACATTGGGGGCATATACTGCCTGATAAAGCCCAAGGATGTACATCATTTGGTAGATCTGGTATCGCAGAGCTGATGTCTGGAACTGGTCGATAACAGTAAAGCCAGACCAGTCGTCGAGATCCTGAAAAGCCTGATCGAAGAGAAACTGAAGTTTTCGAAGAGCTTCTAAGTCAAGCTCCTCGTCCTCTTCTGGCTTTGAGTCTCTGGCAGCTGCTTCGTCCATCCGGGCGAGCTGCTGTGGGATGATGACATTTCTGGCTTCGCGTGTCTTTTGACCTCTAATCCGTTCGGAACTTGCAGATCGATTCGCATACAGGAACATGGCCATAAGGCCACCGAAGGCATACAGGCCCGCCGACTCCCAGATGGCATTAGACGTAACGGCGTGCGCGCCTAGGATGGAGAGTCCCCAGACGAGGATGGGGAAGACAATGGCGCCGGCTCCGAACCACTTTTCGGTGTCCAGGTCAGCCTAAGCAAGCCAGGCAGGGCATGGTTGTATGTGAATTACTTACGGCGAACAGGGCTGGCGGGATAGCGGCCCAAGTAAGGGCGAGAAGTATGTAGCCCAAAGTATTGGCGCTGGCGAGGTATCCTGCGCCAGGGAAGACAAGACCGAGGGCTGCAGCTCTATAGTTGGGCTCAATGTTGAACCATGGCTGGTAAAAGAGAGCTGTGCCAAGGAAGGCTGTTGCAGTCCAAACAGTGAGTGTCACAGCCTGGACGTTCTTGCGATGCGGGCCTGTGCCGACATTTGGGGGGATCAACTCGCGGACGTAGGGGCCTAGAATGGATTCAGGTTAGGCAAAGATGCAATGTTATCTACTAAACGTACCTGTCGGCCCTACAACTCTGGCGTCTTTGCCAGAATGTGGAGTTGACTTGATACTCATTGCGCGATCTAGGAGACGCTAAAGGTATCAACTAGAAGAGGATAGTAAAGGCTCAAAGTGGAATTAAGTAAAAATGTCTCCGGAGATCTGACGAGATCTTATCTGAAGGACCCCCGACCTGACAAATAACCCTCAGCTCAGAGCCACCATGTTCATAATGATACTCCTCGTTAGAATAATAGCTGAATCTGACAAAGAACCTCGTAAGTTGCAGTCAGGTAGATCAGACCCCGCGCGTGGGCGGCCAGAATGGATGGAAGTTTGTTGCGTCAGAAAAACATGACAACGATCAACGATTGATGCGCGCGCGTGTCTTGGCCTGGGAGCCCCATGACCAATAGTAGAACAGTTTTCTACTTTCTTCCATAACCTCATGCGTCTTCCTGCATTTTCATCATCATTTCACATCAATTCCCCGGGTTTTCCTTCTTTCTCCCCTGCACTGTGTTGTCTCAAATCCCCACCGTCTCGAAATGTCCAAGTCGTCCACGCCAAGACCCTACACCTCTCTCCAAGAATGCAAAAGTGCCTACACAAAATTGACCGATACGTTTTCGACCGGAAAGACAAAATCACTCCGATGGCGAAAATGGCAACTCAAACAGTTCTGGTGGATGCTGGAAGACAACCAGACAGCCATCACAGAGGCCCTTGCTACGGATCTTAGGAGACATGAGATGGAAAGTTTAACATCCGACCTCTTTGGACTCAAAACCGATATACTGGAGCATCTGGAACATCTTGAGGAGTGGGCAGCTGACGAGCCTGTCAAGTCGGCAGGCTTCATTATGGGGAGGCTTGGGAGAGCTCGTATTCGCAAGGAACCCCTTGGTGTCGTCTTGGTCATTGGGGCTTGGAACTTTCCCTTTCTCCTGACCCTGCAGCCTGTGATTGCTGCTATCGCAGCTGGCTGTTGTGTTATGGTCAAACCCTCGGAGCTATCAGTTGCGTCCCAGGACCTTATGGCCGATTTGGTCAGTCAGTACCTTGACCCTGAGGCTATCCGTCTTGTCACTGGAGGGCCGCAAGAAACAACAAGCCTCCTTGAGCTCAAGTTCAATCACATCTTCTTTACCGGCTCCGGTAAAGTGGCCAGGTTTGTTTCGGCAGCTGCCGCGAAACACCTCACCCCAACCGTACTGGAACTGGGAGGCCAAGGCCCTGCCATCGTGACGAGCAAGGCCGATATCGAACTTGCCGCCAAGTGCATCGCTTGGGCCAAGTTTCTCAACGCTGGACAGATTTGCCTTTCTGTGAACCACGTTTTTGTCGACCCTAGTGTTCATGACGTCTTTGCGAAAAGGCTCATATACTGGACCGACAAGTTCTCAGGCTCTGGGCACATGTGCAAAACTGTCAACAGGCGAAACTTTGACCGCTTGGTCAAGCTTCTGGACGAATCCAAGGGCAACGTGCACCAGGCCAAGATGGATCAGGAAAATAGTATGATGAGTCCGGCGGTTGTGACTAACGTTGATATGAATGGTGAGTAACCATCCGACAATTCCTTACAAGACCAAACCTAGCGTAAAGCTCACTTACTGACTTTAATGTTTCCCTAGATTCTTTACTTAGTGAAGAGTTGTTCGGCCCTATCTGCCCAGTCGTCAGAGGAACGTACAAGGATGCAGTCAAGAAGATCAAAAGGTAAATAGATAGTTATTTGTTCACAATCATTTGTAATCATTGCTGACTTTGGATGCAGTTTACCCCATCCTTTGGCCATCTACATGTTCAGCAACGAGCCATCTGAAGTCAACTATGGTGAGAACACACACGCTGATACCATTTCCTTTCACTCACATGATGTACAGTTCTTGACAATACGAACTCGGGTGGCGTCACTATCAATGATGTAATAATGCATTACGGCGTGCCCGGGGCGCCGTTTGGCGGTGTTGGAGAGTCAGGGATGGGATACTACCATGGAAGATACGGATTCATGGCTTTTACGCATCAGAGAACGATTGTGGAAATTCCACACTGGCTGCACAAGCTTACTGGGGTCCGGTACCCTCCCTATGACACCGCCAATAAAAACAAGGTAACGGTCAAGAATCATCTGGGCTTTCGTCGAGGTGAGTCCATGGAGGATCAAACTGTTGGCAAGTTTAAACGGTGGACTGAGACGGGTATTCTTACCCTTGTCGTGGCAGCAAGCCTGTATCGCTGGGACTTGACTGAGACCGTCTTGGGGTGGATATCTCGTCGGTTGACGCGATGATCATGCATCTTGCTTAGAAATCACATATCTTGTTTAACATAACGTCCCCGGGTGGCCTCGTTTAGTATTGGACGACCGTTTTCGTTATTTCAATGAATCTTGTAGCCGACCCTTATAAACTGATCACGTATGGACTTTGTTTGTGATATCAAACTTGCTATGTTCTGCCTTGGGAAGGTATTGGATCGAGTCGATGTGAACGTGTCTATAGTCTCCCACGACTCATCGAATCTTACTGCTGGCAGCCGTAGTTCAGGTACCACCACTGCTTACCCGTTCCTACTGATTGCATGGAAACCCTGCTGAGACTGATCTAACATGGGCATTTGACAACTCATTGTCCCGGCCGTGGACTATCCAACCGATTAGTGAATCGTGAAGTGCTCTTGTCATCTTTCACTGACTGGACGATTGTCTCGCTACTCTATCCATGATATAGGCTTCATCATAAAAGTTGTGTCATCAATATCTGACAGAGGTAGATTACACAAGCAAACGCCACATTTCACTTCTAACGGACAATGACATCACCTCGGGATGGTAGGGTGGCTGCTATCAGCCTCAGCTCCAAGTCCATTCTCATCTGACTCAGCTACAATAAGCTGGGATAGTTCTCAATGCCGCAACAAGATACCCTTGGACATTATACTCATTCTGATCATCCCCTTCCACATCGCCATGTCGCAAGCAAGCGAAATTGTAAACTCCTTGGTTTCCAAAGCCGAAACTTTCATCCATGATTACAATCTAGATCCCTGGGTCATACCTGGTCTCGCTGTTTCCGGTCTTGGGCTTGTGTTTGCTGTCAACAAATACCTGACTCAAAGAGCCCTTAACCATGGCACCAAGGCGTCTTTCGACTGGAAGAAGGAAATCATTCTCGTGACTGGTGGATCTGGCGGTATCGGCGGCACAACCGTGCAGCAGCTGGCGAGGAGGGGCACGCAGATTGTCGTAGTCGACGTTTTACCCTTGACATATAAGGCTCGTATGTTGACCTAATCGTGACATCTGCTTTATGCTATGCAAAAGTCACTGACGACGCCTATAGCACCCAATGTGCACTATTACAAGTGTGACTTGACGAACTACGAGCAACTTCAGGTTGTAGCGGGAAAGATCAGACAGTGAGTCTCAGCCCTCGTGGCCCATGGCGATACTAAAGCTGACAACCAAACAGAGAGGTCGGAGATCCAACCGTCGTAGTTGCGAATGCCGGAGTTTGTCGTGGCAAGCCGATTCTCGCAGCCACTAAACGAGACATTGAGCTGTTTGTGCCCCCAACTCCGAGCTCGAATCCCTCTGACTAACACTCGCAAGCACTTTTGGAGTTAACACTATAGGTCTCATCTGGACTATCAAAACTTTTCTTCCCGCCCTGGTGGCTCGAAATCACGGTCATCTCCTCATCGTTGCCTCACAAACCGGACACATGGCGACCGCAGGTGCAACTGACTACTCGGCCAGCAAGGCAGCCGCCATCACCATATATGAAGGCGTTCATAGTGAGATCAAGCACGTTCACAAAGCCACTGCCGTGCGTGTCTCCTGTATATCACCCAGTCACGTACAGACCAACATGTTCACGGGCATCAAATCTGTGCCGGGCATGTCGAGCATGACGACGGGTTACCTCGCGGACAGGATCACGGGGATTCTCTATGGAGGCAATGCCAGGAATGTTTTGGTCCCCGCGTCTGCATCTGCTTCCCCATGGGTTCGCGTATTACCTGGCTGGTTGCGAGTCTACATGCAAGACCTTTCATCCAGTGCCTTTACGGAGCTAAAGCCGCACGATCCTTTGAAGGGACAGTAGAGAGCGGTATTTACGAGGGAGATATAGTCAAGGCAGGGGGCTCTGTGAAAGAACGGGATCGTAGCTATCTTTGTATGGCAAGTAAGTGGTGCTGGTTAGGTAGATGAAGGGGTAGGAAGGACATCGGCTTCTATTAGATTCTCAAAGACAGCTCTTTTCACTATAAAACCTTCAAAACTACCACTTATCTGGAACGTGATATATATGCTGCTGGCTTTACTGTGCGAAGTTTGAAACCGTCATGCATCGACTACTTTAAGTGCTCCGTGATCCAATGGTTGAAATCCTCATCAACACACGGCTAGACGAACATTCCTCACACATATGTGGTTCACGTAAGACATAAAATATGTGAAATGTTCAATTTAAGCCTGATCAGCCCAGCCGTATCTACTCAGAGAATTCCATTCTCTTGCTTTCCCTTCCAATCCTTGAACTGTTCAAGAGAACAACAGCACTACTAAAGCCCATCCCCAGACTAAACCACACACTACATTTGATGAATTAGTGAATATTCAGAGACAAAAAGAGATCGATTGCATATAACTTACGAAGACAAAGGCGTTGTTGAACCAATAATACCTGAAGCCCAAAGCAGCGAGAGTGCGTTGTAAGCTGCTGCCCACCACATGTTCTGCGAGACAATTCCAACAGTGCGCCGTGACAGGTTGACGAGAAATGGAATATGCCTCAGAACTTCCGGATCTGACTTGCAGTCTCCGGTCTTGAATGGGGTTAGCGTTGCATCTGCTGCATCGAAATCTCCAAGAGCCCCCTCTTGGCCAGGAACGCAGACACTGAAAGATGCTGATGCGAAGCACGGAAGGTCATTGAGGTTGTCCCCAACGACCAAGACTGGCCCTTGACCACGAAATCGGGCAACGACGTCTGCTTTGTCCTGTGGTAGAGAGTTGGCGAAAACCATGTCGGCGTCTATGCCTACTTGGCGCGACACCGCAGTTGCGGAGGCAGCATTGTCGCCTGTGATCATGCCGATGTTGATGCCCATCTTCTCCAGCTCCTTTATGACGGGTCTGGCCTCAGGCCGAACCACATCTTCGAATACAAGTACGCCGACTTGCGTTCCATTGATGGCGAGAACGACTGGGGTGGTGACAGCGGACCTCAACTCCACAGGGATCTTGGTAAAGTCAACTTGGATGCCCAAGGACTCAATGAACTTGCGGCTTCCAACAGCAAGACGCCATTCACTCGAAGAGACTTTGGAAGCCACAGTGCCCTGAACCCCGCGACCCAGCTCATGCAACACGTTAGATACGAACATGTCTGGAGTTCTTCTTGTAGGAAGCGGAGCACCTAGGCTACCCATCTGCCGAAGGCTCTCACGGACTATGGCATGCGCCACTGGATGCTGAACATCCTTTTCCAGCTCCCAGATGGCTCTCCAGATAAGTTCGCTCTGCAGTGATGGATACGGTTCAAGGGAAACGTATCGGGCACGGAGATCGCCGTGTGTGAGTGTCCCCGTCTTGTCAAATAAGATGGTCCGGACGCCTGCTACATCCCTGAATCGACTATACGTAGTAAATAGCCGGATACCGGCTTTCGACGCTCTCACTGCATCAACGCGTTAGTCGCCCATTTGACTTAACGGTTGCGCTGGTGTTTACAAACCTGTCGCTAGTAACTTGCAGGTAGGAACACTCAAGCTTAAGGCACAGGGGCATGCAGCCAACATGATGCCTGACGCCCGGCCAAGCGTCTCAGTGAGGCTAGCTCCGGGCAGAGAGTAACCTTGTGCTACGCATGCAGCAGCGGCAAAGACAATGACGCCTGTAGTGAAGTACTGGGCCGTAGTGTCTATTAGCGATTCCTGGGGTTTGAGTTCCCCAGAAACGATAGATTCCAGCATCGCACCTAACCGCGTGGAGAGACCACAGGATTTGACTTCAAGAATCAGGTTCCCGTGCTCAACACGGCACCCAGCAAGCACAGCATCGCCAAGACGGACCGCTCGCGGCGAGTTGGAACCGTTAATCCAGGCCTCGGTGATAAGAGCTGAGTCTGCGCTCGCCACAACGCCATCAGCAGGTATGTGCTGTCCCTGGTTAACGACAACAAAGTCGCCTGGCGAGACCATGTCGATGGGCTCGACAATGGGATCCTCCCCGCTTGCATCGTGACAGACTGTTGCTGTAACTGGAACCAGGTTTACTAGAGGTGAACCAAAGTCGAGGCTACGCTGAGTCAAGACGGTCTTGAGTAGCCGACTTCCTAGTACGCTGGTAGACAGGATCGGGATAGAGTCCAAGGCAGGATGGTACACCCGATACGCGCCAGACTGGCCAGCTGTATAAGTGTAAGAGATCCCCTGCATCAGTGATAGCAGGATACCGAGGGAGCCAAGTGTCGACATGTCGGGCTTACGTAGGTGCCATATTGCACGCGCCGACTCAACATGGATGCCGGAACTGGTGACAAGACTGGTAGCAATGGCTATACATAGGAGGAGATCGATAAATAGATCAGACTCAAGATGCAATATGCTCGATACGCCGTGAATCAAAGGGATCATCAACGAGGCCAGGGCCGAGACGGTAAAGGCATGCCGCCAAACGAGAACATCGCGCGTCCTGTTATCCAGTGGCACCTGGATCGAGGACAGGAGGCCAGCCCAGCCATGGTGATTCGCCACAGGTGCGGGATCCACACCATAGCCAGCAGAACGAATAGCGTTTATGATAGTCGTCTGCGTCACTGCCTCAGTGGTTGTAACTCGGGCTCGAAGCAAGGCGAGGGAGATTGATGCCTGAAGAACACCAGGAACTTCTTCGATGGTGGCACGAAGGGATGTGGCACAAGAACCACATGTGAGGCCATCTAAATTGAAGACATGGACCTGTTCTTGTTTTTGTGAGACTCTTGTCGTGGCTTTGAACACCGGTCTCTCCGCATTGTCAATTTTGGAGGCATTATAGGGCGGTTTGAGGGAGCACAGCAACTTCTCGTACGCCCCTAGGAATCGAAAAACGACGTAAGCAGCTACTGCACAACAAGCCATAGTGAGAAAGAGAAGGCGGAATTATGCACATGACTCAAGCCTTCTTCCCACCCTGAACCACATCTTGTAGGTGGAAGCGGACAACCGGTCCGATCTTGCATGTACCGGTTCAGCACACCAAGCTAGGGAGTGGGGCAGTTTTGAGAGGAGATATTTCTGACATGGAAATTTCTGACACACCTCGAATGCCAAGACGGGCTACTTTAGCTTCCGGAGACAGGCTCGGACTCGGATTGTTGGTAGACTCCGTCAACGCTCCGTGATCTGCGAGTACCGATTGGAAATGGATCCTGAGGCAGCTATTTCGTAATTCACACGAAACCAGTCCGGAGTGTTCAATACAGGGTATCCTCGCGGTGCGTTGCTTTGCCATCTTGTTAGCCATCAGTGACAATGGATACCAGTAGCCACGCAGGGTTATCCTGAGTTTAGGTACTATGTTCAATCCGTCGGGTTTTAATGCTGGCATGGGCAAATAACTGTGTTCTGTCACTTTGGCTTGCGTCCTTCTCTAATGGGATTCATAATGGTGTTCTAGTTCGGCGGCTAGCAAAGCAACTTGGAAGAACTTCAAGCACCTTTACAGATTTGTTTCTAGGGTGTACTATGCGATGCTGTTCTTTATTCATCCTGATGCTATAATATGTCTTACTCTCTTGGCATCACAATCTCGCGTCTACCACTCGGGTCTCGACCTTCCCCGCGACCCTGATGGGATCAGATACTCTAGGCGCGACTTCTCAAGCTTGAACGCCGGAGCTAGAACATAGATGTCATCCTTGGTGCCCCATTCATCCCCAGGTATCTTCCAAAAGTACTCTGGGTGTTGAAAAATATCCGGTCGAGCTTTTTTGATAGCTGCATGGGTTTTGACAAGCAACGTCTGCATCTCATCAAAATGCCTGACATGGAAACCTTCGTTACGAGACAAAAGTTCCTTGCACTGCTGCTCGTTGTATTGCCCGAGCCTGTAGTACCAGATGTTGTACTGCGTCAAGCTGACATCGATGTTGTATGTTGCGTCTTGTTGAGTGCGCTCCAGCAATGCCTGTAAGATCGCGATTGCGCCGACTAAGCCGACCTGGTAGTCGGAATTTGCTGGAAGTATAGTGAGCACCTTCACCGAAAATGACAAGGGATATGAGTGACTTACGTAGTAGTGGAACGACTGGCTCATCCAACCCCATGAACTGGCCTTGAAGCCACGAGATACCTACTAGACAATCGCTGATTTGCTGCCACCCGGACCGATGGGCTAGAGGACCCTTGAAGCCGTAGCAGTTTTCTCGTACGTAAATAAGAGTCGGGTTAATTTTGCGCAAGCTGTCTGAATCGAAACCAAGTCGTGACAATGCACCTGGTCGGTATCCGTCGATGAGAACATCAGCCCCCTCGACGAGCTTTGCAAAAGTAGATTTGCCTTCCGCAGTCTTCATGTCGATATTGGCATCTTTCTTGCCGGTACTGAGGTCGACCCAGAGAACGGACAGATCAGGGAGGTTCTCGTTGGTTACCTTGATCACTTCTGCGCCCAAGACAGCCAGTAGTTTGGAGATGACTGGGGCCGCAATAACTCGCGAGAAGTCGATGACACGGATACCTGCTAGAGGCTTGAAGCCTTTAAGGTCAGGCGAAGGCCAGGCACTTCGCGGCGCGGGTAGGCTTGTCTTGTTCCACAAAGGCTCTGCGCCGATGATTTTGCCGTGATCGGAGGCAAAGAACTCGTCAGGGGTGAGACAGGTCACACCTGCTTGTCGGAATTCATCATTCGCTTTGTCTTCGAGAAATTTTGCGTCATATTGTGCCACTTTATTTGCGTAGATCTGAATGGCCTCGTCTCGAGTAACATCTTGCTTTTTAACGCCAAGCATACTCATTGTGGGCGCAGGGTTCATGGATCCGTGAAGGTGATAAAAGCGGCCATCTTTTGTCTTATAGACATTCGTGGCTGCGACGTGTATAGGTAGATTCAGGTCATATAAGTCCCCCTTCTTCACCTCAGACATGATCTGTGGGTGTTCAAGGAAGGACTTGCCGTTGACCGTTGGGAGAAGAACAGATTCCAAGAAGATAGATGCAAGATCCCTATTCCTAGTCAGTCATGATTTTACATCCCCTTGGCTCATTTCGACAGAACACTATGTAACTCACGTATTGACCTCAATCTTTTGGTACCCAATGCCATAACGATCGGCGGCGACAGCACTGGCCGCCGCGGCTAGAAGAGCAGTCAAAGAAGAGACGGATTCGGTGATCTTGCAAGGCGTCGGAATGAATGGCTTTGGATCGCCAACGAAAGTAATCTTCTCGGCATTCTCCTTAAACGAAAGTGGCAAAGCGAGCCGTTCATCATGTAAAAGGTTGTCGCGCAAGATGCGCGCACTTTCTTTCTGGATAGAGTAGTCATCCATTGTTCCAGATCACGATCCAGTAGGCTTCCGTAGGAATAGCATAACATTTCACCAGCAAACCTTATGGTTGAATTTATTTTCTTTCATTTTTTGAAACACTTGTTGAACCATCCTGAGGGCGAGTCGGTCATTCTGCTACACATCAACGTCTATGTCAGGTTTTTCTGAGTCAGATAGTTACACTTTAGTGGAAACCTTGGTACCACGAGAAAGGATCGATCGATGTCATGCCGATCACCCGAGACTGGGCGATATTTGTTATCATATCGTTCAGATGATTGCTTCCGATAACCCAACGCTGTGTTACAGCGCTACAATAAAAGCGGCCCGCAACATATCGCCAAGTTCCATCCAAATCACTCGCACAGTCAGTCGACCCCATAACCTGACATCACGAACTACCTAGATAGCTTCATTCTAACTCCTCATGCAAAAAAAACAGTAAAAGAAGATAAAAAACAAAACTCCAGGACCGAACAAACATCATGACAGATTGGAGGCAAGGAGAGTTTGGGAAGCGACCGGTTCGCATCGCCAACTGTTCTGGCTACTGCGGTTTGGCTGCCCAATCTTCCAGTATTCATGCGAGACCAGATTCTGACACTATTAAACAGGTGACCCAGCAGAAGAAATGCTGAAACAGGCAACCCTCGGAGATGTTGACTTTATCACAGGTGACTACCTTGCAGGTAAGAGCACTGGTCTGTGGACAGGACAGAGCTGAACATGATCGGTAGAAGTCAACCTAGCGGCAAATGCAGAGGCTTTCGCCAATGGAAAACACCCTGGCTACGAAGTCTCAGCCTTGGAAGGGTTGAGAATGACCTTGGATGTGATCAACACCAAGAGAATTAAGGTTGCCCTCAACGGAGGTGCCCTCAACCCAAAAGGCTTGGCTGAAGCTGTTGCAGAGTTGGTGAAAGAGAAGAATGCCACCTTGACCGTGGCATATATCACTGGAGATGATGTCCTCCCCGAAGTTCGCCAGCGCCTGCAAACTGCGGGATCCTCCCCATTGCCACATCTCGACTCAGTGGGCAACGGCGTTCAGTTTGGGCAGGAAACGACGCTGCCTCCTGACATGAACCCTGAAACAATCGTGTCAGCCAACGCCTACTTAGGCGCCCGCGGAATCGTTGCCGCGTTCAGGAACGGTGCTGACATTGTCATTGCAGGCCGAGTGTCAGATGCCTCTCCTGTCATCGCTGCTGCGTGGTACTGGTGGTCATGGAGCGACACGGATTACGACCAGCTAGCCGGTGGATTAGTTGCGGGCCATCTGATTGAATGTTCGGCATACGTGACTGGGGGGAACTTTGCTGGTTTTACCGATGCAAAGTATGGGGGTTGGGAGAAGGTCATTCACCCAGGCTTTCCCATTGCAGAAGTCGACGCAGATGGATCATGCGTAATAACAAAGCATCCCGGCACAGGCGGGTTTGTGGATGAAGATACGGTAAAGTGTCAGCTTCTGTATGAGCTTCAAGGGAACGTCTATCTTCATAGCGACTCGAAGGCTGTCCTTGACGAAGTCACTGTTAAGGAAGTAGGACCAGACCGGTAAGTAAAGTCGGCACCTGTTACATCTAAGCTTCACGACGGCTAACAAGTTTTTCAGCGTTCGTGTCAGTGGAATCCGAGGCCTACCTCCGCCACCATCGACAAAAGTGGCCATCTTCTACAAGGGAGGCTATGAGTCCCAGCTACTACTGAACACGGCTGGATATGACTGGGAAGCGAAATGTGACTTGTTTGAGAAGCAGGTACGACGTCAGCTTGGGGACAAGGCCAACGATATGGATGTACTAGAGTTCCAACGGTAAGTTCACCGCAGGTGATTTGGTGAGTATCAGTTGCTAACCTCCAGATTATAGAGTGGGAGTACCGGCCGACAACCCTCGTACGCAAAACAGCAGCACCATGTATATACGAATAGTGGCGCAGGGCAAGGATTCCAGGTCACTAATATTGGTTCCTAAAGCCGTCTCTGACATTTCACTTAAACACTTCCATGGTAAGACCCCCATGTACAACCTAGCAAAATTATAGTCAGGCATAGGTATTTCAAGCATGCTAATGTTCAAATTCAGGGTTTCATTGCTCTCTAGACATGCGCACGGCGCTCCCTAGGCCATTCATCGCCTACTACCCAGCTATTTGGGACCAGTCAGCTATTCGAGAGAGAGTCACGTTCATCAACAACGCTGCCTCCACATCCATTCAACCCCCAATCAATGCCGGGATCCCGCCAGTTTTTGAGCCACTCTCTAGCCGAGACAACTATGATACGACCTCTCCTGTCGCGCTTGCTAGCCCGAAGAGACAGATCAAGCTTGGCGACGTGGCACTTGCACGATCCGGCGACAAGGGTGGCAACCTTAACGTGGGAGTATTTGTACGTACTCAACCTCAGTGGGACTGGCTGAGGACATATCTCTCGCGGGAACAGATGTGGCGCCTTCTTGGCGATGATGCGGATGACAGTTACACCATTGAACGGGTCGAGTTTCCCCATATCTTTGCTGTGCATTTTGTGGTCTATGGTATTCTAGGCCGGGGGGTTAGCAGCTCGACCAGATTAGACGCGTTTGGGAAGGGGTTTGCTGACTATTTGAGAGACAAGATTGTGGAGGTGCCGGAGGAACTTATTGAGTGACAGAGAACCTCAGATTTACTATAAATGACTCGAGAACTTTGTTATTCCCTACTCATGCATCGCTGATGACTGACAATTTGTTCACGATGCTCTAGAGTGATATGCGTGGATAGGAAATCCAGGGCACCCACCTTGAGCACCAAGGTGGCCTACGACAACCGCCCCTTACATTCGCCTCAACCCCTTCCGTGTTGAGAGGAAATGGCAAGTCCCGTCGGCTCTTGCAAACCGAGGTGACCCCGCATTAATCTGCGTCTCTAGCGTCTCCATTGCTCCGTCCCATGAACACATGCCCCCCCTGACCCCGCGCAGGAGACGGGAACTAGCTTTGTTCGGAGCCGGGGTACATGAGATCCCCGGCCAGGATCCGTAGCATAAATACCTGGGAAATCCCGCTGGGTCCCTCGCGTGTCCCGACCGCCACTACTATCAATCTTTTCGCAAGTATCTGCCACCATGCCCCAAAACAATAAACCTTCTCGTCGACCAGGGAAGAGAAAAGCAGACCCTGGGCCAGACGGAGCGGAACGAGGACGCAAAAGAGCCCAGAACCGCATCTCTCAGCAGTGCCTACGCGAGAAGAATCTTGCGCATGTGCGCAGTCTCGAGGAGACAGTTGCCCTCCTGCAGCAAGCGGTCTCATCCGGAGACCAGGGCAGTCGTTATGCAACTTTGCTTGAGACCCATCTCAAGCTGATGGAGGAAAACAGACGTCTACAAGATGCTCTTCTCCGGCTTCGAAAAAAGCTACTGAGCTTGAGCAACGCCGCTTCTACCGCAGCAGGCAAGTTACCCCACCACCATCCTAATAGCTTAAGCTTCCTTTCCGAAATGTGTACCTACTCTTGATAGATCACTAATGTGTAACAGACGATGAGGTGTTTGATACGGTACTTTGGGGATCCCAAGACACGACCGCCACACCTCCTGCTGATGAGGGAGGCCATCGCGATTCTCCAGACTCACCGCAGGGCTTATGCGCACAAGGAGAGCTGATTTCCCAGCAGGGCTCCAACACCGAACCTGATGCTGGCAGCGTGACTGCACAGACTCGAGGGGCGGTTGATCCGGGTATATCTGACCTCCAGTCGCTACAGAACGACCCTCTTCAGAGCTACTCGGATATTTTGAGCACATGGCCAGTGGATGGGCAAGACGAGGTAGGGTTGACAATTCCCATATCAACATGGATGCTTCCCCAGGACCAAATAGTCGTGACATCCATAGCCCTGTTTGGATCCAAACTCCTTGATGCTTGCGACAAATACATCAAGAGAAAGTCAAACTCTACACTACCGGACCAGGTTGATGAGTGGAACCGGAAGCTCGTCCGCGTTGCTATCAGCTTTGGGACTCGGTGTATGGGCTTGGAGTCGTATATCTACGGTGTGGTAAGTGGCATTATCACTCCATTTTACACCTGATGCCCTACTGACAACACAGAATGGAGCTCGGTATATGGAAAAAGTCCTGAGTTGGCGACTTGGTCTTGAACCCAAGGACAAGGTGCCAGCACCATTCCGCCCAACACCTCTGCAATCCAGACAGCCTACCCATTTCTGGGGTTTTGACCTATTCAACTGGCCTGAATTACGAGATCAGTTAGTGCTAGAACATGGATCGGTTGACTTGGATGCTTTGACAAAGGATCTCGTTCTCCACTCCGTCATTGAGCAGCCACAACGGGGTGTAGCCGTCAATGTTCTCGACATTTTCGAAAATCAGATCCTTCGCCGGGATAAGTCTAGCTATGCACAAAGTGGTACTTACCGGAACTACCTTACTGACGCCTCTTGGGTCTTGTTCGAGGTTGGCCCTGAGATTCAGAGCATGTACGGATCTGTAGCAGACCCAGTGGAAGAGGCCATCATCGCAGAACTTGATCGACGGATGCTAAATGAAGAGGCCACGCCTCGAGGCTGCAGTGAAAGCTCGCTTCCATCACCTGGCAGTTACCCTGGAACTGACGTGGCTCACTTTCTGGGTATCGACAACTTTTTGGGGTGGAAGATTAGTCAGGAGTTTGCCAACAAATACCCTTTCCTAGACTGTTCTACCGGTAGGTTTCGCAGCCGCTTTATCATCCCCTGGCTAACAAATGCTTGCTTTAAATTAGCTATATCTGATTACCAACTGGCGCCTTCCACAGATCTCTTCTGTTGGTAGTCGTGTAGCCACTTGAATGATCGCTTCGAGATCAGGCCTCTCTTGCTTAGTTCTATACCATGTTAAAGATGAGGATAGTTTGAGATGACTGATCATAACATGCCAGTCAGCCTGGTTTTCGTCACTTTGTCTTTTATTATTGCGCCTTGAAGTGACGTGATTGATCATATGAAGAGATCAACATCTTCCAGCCACAAGCGATTAGCAAGAAGTCAAAGCGTGGACCTCGGATCTTGCCAGCTACGAACGCAGGTCTGGCATCTCCTGACTTGCGCGGGGACTTCCGTCAAGTACTAGGGCAGGGGTCTAGACTAATTATAAATAAGTCTCTTCTTATTTTTACTAAAACTAAGATAAGAGATTAACCTATTCTTATATTATTTTTATAGAGTCCTAGATAGTGTTTTAACAGTGGGAAAGAATATGCTCTAGTCGTCCCCACGCAAGCAAGGAGATTTCCTGTTGATAAAGGGTAGGGATTGCTGAGACAATTACGTCAATGTGCTGTGAGTGAGACAGCGCCATGAGCTTGTAGGCCCAGAGAAAGAGCTATCTTGTCCCCAATACCATCACTCAAGACATGTGTTAACAACGGACGCGCCGATGATCCGCCCCCAGAGATTTGTTCATGATCTGCATATCTTACCGAGGCTGAAAGTGACGTCAGTGGCTCTACGTTACCTAGGAGCCGTATATAAGAGATGCATTTGTAACCGTCATCACACCCAGCCCCAGCCCAATCCAACCCCTTCCCGTGTCACATCATTCACTCTCGTCAGATTCGGTAACACCGCAAAAGCCCAACATGAGCAACAAAGTAAAGGAGGTCGACGGCAGACTTGTGACCAACACCGAGGTAAATCCCTGCAAACCAGTCTTTCGACATCATTCTCCATCACTGACGGGCTGAGCACAGGTCGCGCCCCCAGGGAACTGGACAAATGACTATGAAGAAATGGGCGGTGACATGGAGTGGGGTGAATACGGCAATGTAGCCGAGCTCGTCAAAGGATATGGTCTCGATGGTGACGTCAAGCCGCTCTTCGCCATGGCGTCCTACACGGGGGAGGCCTTATCATTGTTCGAGCTCGGTGATGGCCAATTCTTCCTCTATAACGCCATCGAGGGATCTCTCTATCAGATCAAAAACCCCTCGGATCTCCAGACTATTACGTCGACCATTGACGATGAGAACCAGGGGTTGGCTGCGCTTGAGATTGAGGCACTTTAGATCAGCTGCGTGGTGATTTTTGGTTGGGTTGAAATACTGGACTCGAGGCTGGCTGAACAATTGAGGCGGAAATGGCGCAGTGATCGACATTGATAGTTTGACGCATGAAACCCTAACAGGAGATACGAAGGCGGGGAGGCAGCTAAAGAGCTGACCGACATTTCCATTGCAGAATGTACTTGATGGTTTGGAGCTCCTTGGAGATACATCCTGTTTTTTGTGTAGCCATGTCTTGCATATTTTAGAAGCTCGCATGTCTAAACGCGTTGCCTAGCCACCCGCCTAATGTCACATTCCTAGTTGATGAATGATCGCAGGTCTTCTCTACGTCAAACAAGGAGCGCCAATAAACATGCATAACCCAGGTAAGTCAATACCAATGTCTATCTTTGTCGTGCTGACCTTTGGATCGCACCTTCTAGTGTGTGACTTTTGCTTGCTGGTCTATCGATTGTAAGAATGCGACGGTGAAGATCGTAAGGTTGATATTTTGACGAATGTTGTCTGGGGATATTTCACCGCTGTGATTAGATATCGTTAGAGGCTGTTCACATTTGACAAGAGGTCTAGAACATAGATGAAATATGCAGGATGCCTATTCTTAAACCAAAGCGCCAGAGTAATTGCTCATTTAACGAAACCAGATATATACTCCAACCCCTGTTAACCGCCCAGTCATAAACTAAAGATTGCATTGGCTTAACCGAAGGCTAGACCATGTACCGAATTGTCCTCCTCCGCCTTCTCTTCTCCTTTTCCTCCTCCTCTCGCTCCTGAGCGCTATCCGTCAACTCAATATTCTGCATATCGTCACGCCGCCTATCCTCCTCCACCGGCAAGCCCTCACTGCGTGCCGGAATACTGAAGCTGTTATATGTAAGGAATACGTTATCGTCCATCTGCACCGAGTTAACGGGCCGAGGGATCTGCAGTGAGGCTCTCCTAACTTCCACCGCGTCATTCTCATCCTGAATTGGTTGTACGCCCATGTAATGGTAGAAGATGCTCAAAGCTGGGATGGAAAGCCCATGGGCCACGATCGAGAAGAAGACTAGCCAATAAACGGTAGGACCCATGGCCCTGACGAGGTTGCTCTCCTCCTCATCACCTTCCCCGAGATGAGGGAATTGATGCCTTGCATGCTCGACATAAAAGACGGCACCGGCACCGATCGGACCGAAGTAGCCCATAAAGAGCGCTTCTTTCCAATCACGACAAACTGCGGGCATGAGCTTGTACATGACCATAATGGCTGGGATCCGACGTAGGGCAAGGACAAGGAAGCCGAGAGCAATAAGTCGGGGGTAGGTTAGGCCTGTACCATCTGGATCATGGAACTCTGACCAAGGGATAATGGTGCCGATATACATAAACCCACCGAAATTCAGTAGCACGTCAATACACGAGTTAACCTCATCGTGCCGCTGAATCGTCTCCTCAAGGAAGTTGCCGTCCCAGTTGAGCGCGCTACCAGCGACGAAGCAGGCAAGCAAGTCGTCTGTGCCTATAGCACCACAAGTGCCGACGAGGAAGATCCCGAGTGCTACGGGGAAAAGGACGTATGACTCGTTGTCGACAAGTTTTCTTGAAAGACTATGTTAGACCAGGGTTGTTGTCGGGAAGGGATAGGGCAATGTCTTACCTCTTCAGCGCATACCGGATGCCTTTGCAGGCAGCGAATCCTACGACAATGCCATAGGCGACCGACATGATGACAATATACAGCCAGGTCTCAATCACCCATTGCTTGATCGCCTCCCCAGGGCCACCGCCGAGACGGCCAACGGCCTCAGACCGTGTAGCATGTCCTTGATTCTCGGTGCCAGCACCGTCGATATCAGCATGCCGGATGAGGTACGTAGCCAGCATGAGAAAGGGAAATCCAAAGCCGTCATTGGCTCCCGCCTCGGACGAGATGATCTCCCTCAGGGGGCGGGCAACATATTTATCGGCAAATGGCCCCTTGGCGATGGCCTGTGAAAGGATGGGATCGGTGCAGGTTACACAGCTTCCAATGACGAGGGCGGCAAGGAAGGTAAGTTTAGGAACTGTCGCAAGTATACATGCCGATGTACATAACCACATCATTGTCATGATGGGCAGTAGACACATGGCCATCTCCTTGCGGCGTGTCCAGTTGTACTTGGCAGGCAGCTGGTAGCCCGCAATAACTAGCTGCACCCCGATCATGACACGTGCCACGCCCTGCACGTCAGTCAGCCAAGGCTCTGGGCGTTGCAAGCCACTCAGGGGGGAAGCAGACTCACCAGCGTTATGGAATTGGTCTGACCGGCCTCGGCAGAACCCCATCGTTCGCTATCGAGGAATTTTGCGGCAATCGGGCCCAGTATGATGCCCACCACGACGGCAGGGACTGATGGCAGTTAGCATGGGACAAACCGCAGATGGGTGGGTACCTACGGGCTTCGCCAAGATACCATACTTGCTTGATCTTGACGGATATGATACCATATAAGACCGTGAAGGCGCCTGCAGCAACGTCAGAAAAAGGCTTCCGCCAAGATGCACGGTCACGTACCAAGAACGCCAAGGACAATATTGAGTTCACTCAAGTTGAGGACAGGCATCTTTCAGTGGGTCTGGATAGAAAAGCTAAGAGATGGATGAACATTGGCACCTTGGCAATGTTGAAAAGAGAAGATGTAACAACTCTTGGCCTGCTCCAAAGAGTCCCAAGGTAAGAGTGACAACGACAGAAAGAAGAGATCGCCAAGAGACTGAGGGCGACGCCCAGGAAAATAAATAAAAAACAAAATCGCGCACAAGACATCTCGTCAGCCTCGCTCAGACTCGCAATGCCAGACCATTGTCTAGTATGGACAAGTCAGCGGGAGAGGGATTTACCAAGGTGAGACAGGTAAAGGGGTCGATCAAGTATCACCATGTACATAGTAGATGAGGCATATTACCGCTGGTCTCATCGCAGGCATTGCCCAGTCGCCAAGGCTTGGCTTGGTCGTAGTGTACGTAGTGTTGTGTCTGCCAAGTCTTGATGGCTTGGCCGCCCTGTGGACAGGTCGCGTCTCTTTCGCCGATCAGTACGAGTAGCCGCGCGTATGTATGCAAAGTTACTCCTATGTTTCTATTTAAGGTCATGAAGCAGCAGTCGAAACAAGAGGCTTCCTCCTAGGTTAAAAAACAAACAATCTAAGATTTTAACAGGGCCAGCCACAAGAGGGAAAAACGTCACCCCGGTTTCGGCAGGACGGTTCACTCTTGACGTTCAACCTCGGTCAGAACCTCTCACCTCGGGTCTCGCCACCTCAGAGAAGGTTGGACGATGAAAAACATCTGTCCAAGACATTGGAAACATCCGAGATTCAACCTCTTTAAGGTCCAAGTCAGGCATAAAGAGGTCCGGTCTCAGGTGGTTCTCAAACTGTAGATCTTGGCGGAGATCTTGGCGGCGGATCTTGGTGTCATCTAAGAGGTTGCAGAGCGGCTTGGCGGTTCTTGGCTGATAAGGTTGTCTAACTCAAGGCACAGATTTGCGCCGAGCCTTGTCCTGTTTCTCCGCGTCATCCCCGTCTCACTGCTTTGCCCATTTTCATTTTTGTACTCCCAGGTAGTTCGCTTGATCCCCTTGGATGTGGTGTTGATCAAGTTACTGGAAGCGCGTCATTGTGGCTCGTCATGAAGGCGTGTCGTAAGAACCCCACAGATTTGCCCCACGATTCCTATCTCATTTGTGGCGTGATAGGTAGATGAGCCTCTTATTAAGCATAATTTCAAGTCGAACGCACGCACACGCGCGTCTCTGTTGGACAGACCCTGCATTGTTTACAATCAATGCCATTTTAATCATGATTACTTCATTGCTCTCGACATTCCGATGTACTGATATTAGGTGTGTTATGTCTATCTACCCTGTATTCACATGGAAATTCTTTCGTAAGGCCGGCTTGGGCATTCTGTATTCCCAACACATCGCGGCGGTAGATAAACCTAGATATAACCCTAAGTTCAAAGAGAATCTTCTTCTCAACCATAAGCAGATTGCCTCTTGTTTAATGTACTGCATCGCCCTTCCATGTACTTGCCCGCTCGAATCCGTTAGACCCCCTCTGGTAATCCAGAATAGCCTTGCTTATTCCTGCGCTACTAGCACTCACGAACGGCCCCATCCTGTGTACCTCCTGTCCCTCTAATGGATCTCCCGCGATCAACAAGATTCTTGCCTTATTGTCACTCTGATTCTCAATCTCCACACCTTCACCGTCCCTCTTCAGGAAGAACGTCTCATGTGGCCTGCCTCGCGATCCAGAAATACTGGGATACCCCTCGATGACATGCACAAACGCGCCCCAATGTTCTGGTACCGGGTGTGTGATCGGACCAGCCTTTGAGGCAAGCGTGATATCAAAGTACCACACTGGTGCTCGTGTCCAGATGGGCGCCGAGGCTCCGAAAGACTCTCCAGCAATCACCTTCACGTTAACACCAGGCGCAGGGGACGAGACTGGACACTCGGCAGATTTTATGTCCTTGTATGCTGAGGCATCGTTCAGGTTGGCCTCAGGCAACGCGACCCAGAGTTGAATGCCCTTGGTGCGGTTTGTTTCCGGGTCGGCGATTGGGGTTTCGTTATGCATTATCCCGGAGCCGGCTCGCATGGCCTGCATATCACCGACGTGCAGTGTGCCTTTATTGCCGTTGCTGTCCTGGTGAACAATAGATCCCTCCAGAACATACGTCATAGTCTCTTGACCACGATGAGGGTGGTCACCGAAGCCCGAGTTTTTGCCCTCTGATTCAACATCGTCCAGAAGCAGAACTGAGAGTGCGTCAGCAGCATTCACTCCTAGACTTTAAAAGTCTAGCTTACATGGCATGAACTCGGAAAATTCACCAGAACCAATAGGTTGATGGATCTTTATGCCCATTTGGTTGTGGGCTGGCTTTAGGAACTGCTTGAGAATTGTTCTCGGCTTGACGACTGAGAGGGCGTTCATGACTGCAGTTGCTGCTACCCGTGTCATAGTGGCTGGTATTTGTCGGATGTAACCAAAATGGTCCTGATTATCGTAGGCTTTTAAATGTGTTGAGCGATCGAGCTTGATGCTAATGCGATATCAATGGGAGAGAAGTTCTGTCAGATGTCTTGCTCCCGACGAATTGGAGTATATAAGAGCCGAAGCCACAACTCCTCAGGGATTTGTAAGCACCAAACTTTGAGATAATGTCAGCTAGTGAATAAATATTAGAGATCATCTTGTAAGCACGTCAGGTCGCGATTCGGATGCCTTGGCGGGGTGTAGGGGGGCGGATAAGATGGCCTCCTTTATCAACGCCTTCTTTCGGGCCAAATGGGTTCGATTGGCTAGACTAGAAAGATGATAGGAGATGACCAAAAATGACATGTGTAGGTTGACTAACGGCTACATACCATTGTTGGTGTTGGTGTTAATGAATGGACGATGCAGTGCTCGCCTGCTCGGTCGAGGTCATCGGGCCGTCCCCGATAGAGCGGGTCACGATGAAGCCGAACCGCGCGGCTATCTCAAACGAGAGGTGCCGCGCGCGCGGC
>JAALXN010000757.1:0-21895 GCA_012978555.1 Fusarium drepaniforme
CTCCCGAAGCGTCAACGAGCTCCTAGCAAACCTACGTCGTACCTCGATTGGCCCCTCCGCCGCCGCCGCCGCCGCCTCCCCGTCAGCCCTGCCTGCAACAGCTCCGAGCGTGCCCCCAGCCATCAGAGAGATCCTCCAGATCCCCGAAACGCCAGCCCCTGCTCCCCGACGCATCACTCGCCAGAGATTCGACGGCCATGGCAGACGACTCCCTGCTGGTCCTCCTCCGCCTGGGAGCTGGGTCTCCCGCGGCCCCGCGGATCCCTCTGCTGAGGCCTCCTCCTCGAGCTCCTCGCGGTTGAGCCATAGGGGCCTGCAAGATACCTGCCTGCCGGGGACCTATCTCCCTTCCCGTGGGAGTATGATAGATATCGTTTTGCGGAAGCTTGCATGCGACTGGAGCTTTCACCGAGTCTACAATCAGTACCATCTGTACTTTGTACCCAACCATCTCAAGTCAGCCCTGATCCGTTACGTCGGGATTGCGAGCGAGGATGGCTTGTCCATCAGTGATCTCAAGATCATTCTACTGCCGCCGCCGGATACCTTTGGCGAGGATGAACTGGATGAGCTGGCTACTTCGAACCTAGAAGTCAACTATCTTGATCTATCGGGGTCCATTGGCCGCTTGATGAGATTAAAGGATATCAGTGACTTGCTGTTTCCCGTGAAGGAGCAGGAACCCGCGTCAGAGCTTCAAGAATCCTGGGACGCAGCCGAGGCGATCCCTAGTCTTCCTCGGACTTTGCTGCCCAACCTCACCCACCTGTCGCTCGCCTTGCATCCTCATCATGCCTCGTCTGCATCCTGGAGGCAGCTCATTGCGCTGTCCTCCAAGCTCACCACGCTCACCCACCTGAGTCTTGCGTACTGGCCCGAACCGTGCTTTACGCCACGGGCTCGCCTGTCGACGGTGGCCACTCCCCAGGGGGGCCAGATCCCGTACGGGGGGACGAATCTGTACTCCCACTCGCTCGATCACGACTGGAGTGAGGCGTTGCTCGTATTGCGCATGTTTAGTAGGAATCTATATGCGCTCGAGTTTCTAGACCTCACCGGTTGCTCACCCTGGTTCAAGGCCCTGTGTGCTGAATCTGGCCACGACTTTGTCAATTGGGCTGACAGCTGGGGCAAGATCACTGAGCTTCGGCTCTACACAGGATGGACCCCTGGTCCGGATGCATTGCCCTCTGAGCAAGCGAGCTATAGGGAATCTGTTGAGATGGCCAAGACTGTGGCAAAACATGTTCGAACGATGAGGGCAGGCAAGGGGCGGTTTATTGCTGTGGAGCACGACAATCTAGACGCATAGAAAGCAAATCTAAAAGACAATAACATAATTATTCCAGCATCTGAGATGCCCCTGCGTAGAGAGCTGATCTTGACTTGACACGGGGTCTCGAACGTGCTGCTTGATACCAGAAGATTCCCTTGCTTGCCCCCTAGAAAGCGCAGTTCTCCTCCGTGTCTCTGCCCATGACTTGGCGCTTTCTGATCAAATTCTGAGTGCGCCATGCCGATGTTGATGCTGGAAATGTTGCACATACGAGGCTATCAAATAACTCGTTGTCATAGCTTTTAACACTCATCCCCTGAGCTAGTTCTTCCCGTCTCGCCCGGTAGACTTCCTATGTCTTCGGCAAAGTGCCTGGTTCTGGCTACCAATTCAATCAAAGTTCTGATCAATGCCTGTAACTAATCGAGTCTTCGAGTTCTTCCCAAGGAGCCGGGCTACGTGGACGAGACGCCCGCACACTTACCTCCTCCCCCTCAGCTCGCAGCCAGGAAGCAAAGCCAGCAACGGCGAAACTAGTTTGTACCACGGTAAGGTCTTGTGTCAAAGTACGAAGAGTAATGAACGTTGAGGAAGTTTGAGAAGCCTTGTGTATACGCCATCGTCTTGGGTTGTTGGCAGAGACAAATATCGCGAAAGTTTGGAAGTAGACAAGGGCTAGAACAAGAGCACTCATCATCATTGAAGGCAGATAACCTAACCTGTCTATCTTAAGGATGACACCGAGGATATGGATTGGTATTTAAAAGACGTATACTCAAATATTTATATTGAACTAGTAATTGGCAAGAGTCATAGTCACATCAACTGTTCTAGCATCTTGCGTGAATCTAGGGTATGTGTCAAACAAGGTAACGTAATGTCTTTAGTGTACGATAACCGCGCCTTGCTGTGATTAATCTATGATCTATTATTATAAGAGTCTAAGAATATTAGCATCTCTTACCTACACTCACACAGCGTACTCTTGATGAACCAGTGGCTGATCTCATAGCTGGTTGTGATAACTTTTATCAAGAGTCAAGCAACGCTTTGCTTACTGAATGTCACTTGTGACTCCATGAAAGAGGAAACTTAGCCATATCCCCCTCCTCTGTAACATCTAATGAATAGTTAGGGGAATATATAACAACCCATCAGAACGGCATAACTCCACAAGATGGCCCGGAGGAGGCTCCGGCCGTAGTATCGGGCGAGTGGAGCTCGGCGCCGGCGATCAAGATAGATGCGGAGCTTTGCTCCACCTTTTCAAGAACGACGAATACGGAGTTTAAGAAGGTTAGCATTTGGGCGAGTTATTCGAAGAGTTGAAATTAAGGCATTGTGGCAAAAGGGTGGATGACATGATGAGTTGGTTGGACGTGAAGACGCTCTACAGAAGAATGAGGATGAATAGATATGGAAGGTGGTTAACTAGCAACCACGCCAAAATAGGTAGACAATTAGCTGTTCTACTCTACCTAGATTATAGCATCCATCACTTCATTGTTAAAGAGAGACTCTATCAACCTCTATAGGTAGGTTGGTTGTCAGTCTAGCCACCTCCCTCTTTGGTGACGTGCCAAGGAATGGGCCGAGGCAAACGTACTTCTCGCTGTGACAAGAATTATGAGTCAATCAAGCTAATATGCATATAAAAACAACAAAAAGATATTTCTCACCTAATTTCTCATGCTGATCTCTCTCTAACCCCTTGAATTTGGTCCGTGTGGAGGTTGAGTTGCGAGTCACTCGGTGTGAGTCACAACATTATTGTGCGACATTATGGCGGCATTTTTCAGTTGAGCCGGCATTGACAGTGGCGCCAGACGAACGAGACGGTTTTTTGAGAGTGTGTGGCTGATGAGGAGAGAATAGAAGAATTGTTTACTCGCCACGTTCAAGATTTCGCTTTCAATGAATAAAGAATCTACTTAAATAGTAGCGATAGAAGGCCATGTCGATGAGAGCCTGGTCTTTCAGGACTTCAATCATCAAGGCAGGAGCATCTCTCGATTGAACCTTCCCCAAGTTATTTATTCACGAATTTATTCCCCCCTTCTATCTTGCGCCTCCCCTACTTCTAATTCAACATCTTCAACATGACGTCGATGGCATCGGAATCCGTAGCAACCATCCTCTGCAACTCCAAGCAGACGCGCTTCCAGATCACCAATTTCCGCGAGGTACGGCGCATCTACCTTTGGATCCACTGTTGAAATGCTTAAAATCTCTAGCTCGACATTGAAGGTGTCACCATCACTGTCACCTCGGGTGAGAAGCCTGTTGGTAAAGGCAAGGGCAAGGCTAGAGGTGAAGGCATCGAGATCCTCGCTGGTGCCAAGCTGCGATTGAAGGAGGGTCAGCGCTATGCTCTTGTGGGTCGGAATGGAACGGGAAAGTCTAGTAAGATGAGCCAACTGGAATCAATACTGGATGGTTGAGGACTGACACTTATGTGCGAAGCCTTGCTGAAGGCTATTGCCGAAAAGCTCATCCCCGGCATACCTGAGGACACTCGAGTTGCTATCCTCCAACAGACGAAACTTGTGGATGAGAAACCCAAGGGCACGCCAGAAGATGGCAATGAAGGTCTATCCGTTCTTGAGCAGGTGATCGAGAAGGCTACAGCCAAGCAGGCTGTTGAGCAGGACATCAAAGGTACTCTTCACTGATACTCACAAGGCAAACAAAACTAATGTCGAATGCTCATAGATCTTTCTGAGGGTGTAAACGCTCCTGATCTATTTGCTCCTGTTCGTGCCCTCAGACGGCTCAAACACCAGAAGCACCAGCAGCGCCTTTTCCGTCTTGATAAAGATGCTCGGCTTCGCAGTGGTGCTCGTGGAATGCAGGCTCGCAAGGCTTTGACGGCTTACGAAAAGATCGTAGCCGAGTCAAATACTCTGTATGTGCCCCTCAAGAGTTGAATGTTGGCCTCATCTCTGACACACCCATAGGCTAGAGCAGTCAAACGAGGACATTTCTCCAGAGGCTCTCCAAGCTGAAACGCAGGAGGCTGTCGACATGCTCGCCGATCTTCACATCCAAGTTGATCCGGCTCGAGTATCAGAGACCGAGTCACAGGCCAAGAAGATTCTCACTGGTCTGGGCTTTAGTGATGCTCTCATAGAGAAGCCAATCTCGAGTCTCTCGGGTGGTTGGCACATGCGAGCTGCTCTGGCAACCGCCCTAGTCCAAGAAACCGACATTCTTATACTGGATGAGCCTACGAACTTCCTCGACCTGCTTGGAATCATGTGGCTCCAGCGCTATCTTCAAAGCCTTGAAGAGTCTGACCAAGCTCCAACTCTGATCCTCGTCTCCCACGATCGCGATTTCATCTCACTATGCACTGATTTGCTCATTCTAAAGGATAAGCAGCTCACCTATTTCCATGGTGACTTGCCAACCTATGAAGCGTCGCAATCTGAGCGCAAACAATGGCTCACCAAAATGAAGGACGCACAGGACAAGCAAAAGGCTCACATCGAAAAGTCCATCGCCGCCAATATCAAAGCCGGCAAGGCCAACGATGATACCAACAAGCTCCGCCAGGCAAAGTCACGACAGAAGAAGCTCGATGACCGCTGGGGACTGCAGGTCAGTGCCAAAGGCGGTCGCTTCAAACTTAACAGAGACCTCGTTGGCTTTCACTTGAAGGCTCGCGAGGATATTGATATCCCACCTGAGGACCGGCCTGTGGTGGTTTATCTCCCAGAACCCCCTGATCTGCGTTTCCCTGGTGCTCTGATATCTCTCGAGAAAGTCGCTTTCCGATACTCAGCCAAGACACCTCTTGTCATCCAAGATATTACCCTTTCTGTTGGTATGGGTGATCGTATCGGTGTCCTCGGTTTGAATGGTGCAGGAAAGTCGACGCTCATCAAGCTCCTGGTCGGGGAGACGCAGCCAACATCTGGAACTGTGACGACGCATCCTCGCTTGAAGCTTGGATACTACTCACAGCATGCTGTTGATGCACTACAAGCCCTCGGCCGTTCAGAACCTACCCTAACCGCACTCGCTCTTCTCACTCGAGAAGTCGACGGCGAACTCACTGAGGGGGATCTTCGCGGCCTTCTGGGCCAGCTCGGTCTCCCTGGCCGTATCGCTTCCGATGTACCCATTAGCAAACTCTCTGGAGGGCAAGTCGTACGTTGCGAATTTGCACGCCTCTTCTGGCGTCGACCACACTGTCTCGTGCTTGACGAGGTGACTACGCATCTCGACTACGAAACAGTGACGGCTCTGCGGGAGGCGTTGAGGGATTGGGAAGGTGCTGTGATCCTAGTGAGCCACGACAGGTGGTTCATGCGTGGTGCGGTTGAGGGTGCGATGGAGGATGAAGAAGAAGACGAGGATGAAGATGATGAGGAGGAAAGCCTGAGAAGGCGGGTGGTTTATCGATTGAAAGGAGGCATGATGAGCAAGTTGGAGAATGGAGTGGAAGAGTTTGAGAAACTCATGGAGAAGAGGGTCAAGAAGCTTCTCTAACGGTGCAATTAATGTGTCAATACGGACATTGCAAAGAATCTTGAGAACCTATCTCAGAAGCTATCATAGTTCCGAGGACCTTTGTACCTCCCAGAGATGAGTGTCAGCTAGGACTCTGACGATGATGTGATCAAGCATCTTGACGCTCATCTGTCCTCCCTTGGGAATTTCAACAATAGTTCCGTCGATGCAAACCTTTCGCCACCTCTCATCATCCTCAAGAGTAGTAATCTTGACCTCGTCGACTTCATCATAGCCAACACGTTCACCATCATCCCACTTCATATCAACATGGCTTCCCTCCTCATACGCCTTCAGCATGACATTCATGGTACGCTCACCGCCAATGGGACCAAAGTGAACAAGTCTAAGTCGCGAATCCAGGGGTCGAGTCGCGGGGGAGATTGTAAACTTGCGCTCGAGGTTCGACACGAGGGCCGTGAGAACGTATGCGTGCTTGTCGCGGGGGATGACCTCAAAGGCGGTGGAACCACGACGGCGGATAGACACCTCTGCGGCGTACGCGTGAGACTCGCGCAGGAGCTCCTGAGCGACCATGCCGAAGCGCTTGTCACCGTGGACGCGGTGCTCAGGGGTGTCGCTCTCGTAGACGATGCTCGCGTGGAAGCCGTAGCTGGCGACTATGGCCCCCTGGAGGTGCGACACTGATGTCTCCTGCTTCTGCAGCTGGGTTGGGTCGATGTCGGCAGAGGGTGACTTGGCGGATTTGTCGGCGAATGTGACGATGCGGGATCCAGGGGAGAAGGATGCCCGGAAGACGGGGAGGTCATGAGCCACTCCTCGGAAGAGGGTTCGTAGGCCATGGACGAGCGGTGTTGGGCCCGGATCAGAGTAGAGAGGCTTGTGAGTCGAATGGAAAAGGGCATTCCCCGTTCCTAGAGGCAGCAATGCAATCACAGGAGGAATTTCAGGCGGTTCATCTCCATCAGAGCCATTCAGGAGGTCCACGACACCACCGTCACCGGTCAGAAGCACGACGGTCCTCCCACCAGAGCGTCCACCATCAGGAACCCACAGTTGCCGTGAGAATTCCCGAATAGTCTCTGGGCTCTCTGTGACGATGACCCTGTAGTGCGACTTGGATGAATCGACCGTCAAACCTTCGGTGCGCTCTTTGTGCCGAGCAACCAAGTCCCACAGGGGCTGCAGTACGTCCTGCCAGGTCGTCAGGGCGAGCCCCGTGCCAGACTTTGTCGAGACGATGATGTCGACATGGTTTGTGATTCCAGACTTGCTGGTGACGCCGTGTTGGAGATGGGGAGGTAACCCAGTGACCATGAGGTCGAGGAGTTCAGAGGGTATCTGCGTGGTCCTCAGGACCGAGAGTCGAAAAGGGTGTTCCTTGTTTTCGAGATCTTGTTTGAGAAAACAGAGCAAAAAGTCGAGGCCGTCGCCGAGTTTGCCTGCCATAAAGACAAACAAGAGCTCATGGCGAGGAGCTTGCTCGGAAACGTCGGCCCGAGTCCATGTCAGATTGTCACCGACGATCGAGACATTGTCGACGATTACAATCTCTTTGGAGAGATCAATCGGCGATTGTTTGGAGCCCATTGTGACAAAGTAGGGTTCAAGGGATGTAGAGAAGACGTTAGATGTAAGAAAAGAAAGAGGGTCTCGTTAAAGTTGGAAATGAAACAAGAAAGACTGCGGTGTCTTTAATACTAGGTAGAGGTAGCTTGCTAGCAGTGCGATTTGGCGACAGAGGTGTGATATTGGTGTCTCTTTCTGCGGATAATGCGAGCTATCTAACCAATCGCGACGAGGCTTAGAGGCATGGAATGCGACAGGACGCCATCAAGTCGCACGACGCGGTGATGGGCGATATCTGGCAAGACTGAGCGAGGGCTAGAGGCTCAAATGCGTTGGTAGTCGAGGTTTCGAGAAGCGTGTGATGAATGAATGAGTTTGATGAGGGTTATACCATGAATGGATGCATGCATCTTGACCTCCTCTCGGCGCTTTTGGTGGGGCTAGCGGCTTTGCTGACGAACATTGAATGAGGTAGGTAGGTATGTTCATAATCACCGACGCTTGCGCAATCCGTTTGCCTTGAGGCCTCGCTCGTCTCGTCTCATCTTGTCCAATCCGTCGTCGCTTATGACAACCATCATGAGGAGCAATCAGTTCCAAGGTATCCCGTCTAGTTGTACAGTATCACCGGCTGCTTGCCTTGCTCAGAGGTCCCCAGTTTTCTCGTGGGTTCATCTGATATCGCACATACTTCTGTTCTCCTCGCCTTCGCGCAAGACGAGCCAGATTCTCGTCAAAGACGAGAGTTTTGCGCAACTCCATCTCGCTTGGGACACCTTCATCTTTCCCGTTTGTCGCATCCGCCGCAGGCTTTGTGTCGGCGACTGCTGAAGATGGAGCCGACTGTTCCACGCCCTCCATTTCCGACCCGTTCTCTGCAGTTTCAGTCTCGGTCTCGGCCTTTTCCTGCCCAACAATCCCAGCATCACTCAGTATCTTCCAAGCGGCCGAGTTCTTCTTGATATTGGCTTCCTTGATGGGCGACTTTTGCCGAATCCACTCGGTCATGGCCCACCAGATGGTCGACCATGGAGCATCCGTCTTGATGCTACCCGGCCGACAGTGACTCCGTGCAGTACGGTATCCTAGGTGAATCAGTGCGCCTCGGATCATGTCCTCGCTCGGGGTTGAGCAGCTGACCACATTAGCCAACCGGCTTGGGATGACAAAGAAAGGATACAGATCGCGTGTGGCAAGCTGAGCGTCCTTGGGGTCCACGGGCTCCTTGACTTCGGGACCGGGCAGATATTCTTCAAGCGCCGTTCGGAGCATGCCCTCGAGTCTCGGCATCGTACCATACACGGAGCGGTCGGCGCCAGGGATCTGGTCAAGTAGTTTTTGGATAAACTCCTGGGAGTGAATGTGTCCACCATACATGGGACCGTTGATGTGCATTCTGGTACCGCAATGTTGACAGTGTTGATCTGCAGTTGGTCCCTGTACCATACTATGCTTGTAAAACGCGCCAGTGCCCTTCTTGTTGGGAGCAGGCTTGCTCTTCATCATGGGCTGAGTTTCCCAAGCACCACAGCCTTGGTCACAGCTGTAGACCAACATGGTCTTTGCGGCCAGGAACTTGACAGCTTGTGGAGACTTTGTCACCTTGATGAAGAACTTGGTATAAAAGTCGATAGAGAGAGAGAGGAGAGGCTCGATCGAAAGACCGTATCGAGCTGCCGAAGTAGCAACCGCGTTCAGAACAAGCCGCAGACCAGCTTCATGTGAGTGCAATCCCTTGATTGGGATGCCTCCATACAAAGCAAATGTCTTCTCGCAGTAGCTATGTCCTGCCCATACTGCGCTATCCGTGCAAGTAATACAGAGAAGACCCCCGTCATCTCTCACTGACTGAACAGCAGCATCAAAGAAAGGCGCAGCGGTGCCATAAGGGTCGAGATCGATAACATCGAACTTGTTGGCTCTGCCGGGGTTGCCAGTCCTGTCTCTATTGGATAGATCGTCGGCGATCCCCCGATACATAAGGCCAAGCGCATCACCTTGTGTGACGGAAATCTTGTCCTCGAGTCCATTGTGCTTGACATTCATCTTGATCGTCTCTGCGGCCGAGTCAGACAAGTCGTTGGCCTTTACAGAGGTCACAAATGGTAGCTCGTGAGCATATCGGAGCGCGCGTAGTCCTGACGCTGACAGCGCATCGAGAATTCGGAACTGAGCCTTGTATGGCTTTGGCTGCTGAGGATTTTCAGCTTCCTCAGCCTTGGGATTCTCCTCGGTCGCTTGCGCATCCTTGGGTAGGGGGTTCGAGGTGGACTCGGTAGACTTTTGCTCGTCATCGTCGCGCTTTCGCTTCTTGCCCTGCTTGTTCATCCTCGACTCGAACTGCCCCTTTCTCTTCTCAAGAGACATCTCTCCATAGGTCTTGATTGCGAGAACCGACAGATCACGGTTGTACTGCTGGATCGGGTTGTAAAAGACCTGTTGCACCTCGCCGCGATCCTCGCCAATCTTGGCGCCCTGGGGAACGAGGATGGTCGCCTTTCCTTCCGTTACGGTTCTGTACTCCTTGCCATCGATGCTCACGACCTCTGTGTCGACTTTGGTATCCGCCATGTTGTTGGTGGTTGTGGAAAACAAGCGTTGCGCAGGTGTTTTGTCGCAAAGAATTTGATGGCCGCGATTCGAGTTGGAAAGAGTAGTGCGCAGATGGAGGAGGAGGGATAGGTTCCTTGGTCCAAGTCCCGCACTGGCGCAAAGAACTGGCCGTAATATCCGAGCACTGCGAAGCATGCAAAAGTGTTGCACCAAGAGAATTTGCATGGCTCTAGAGCAGAGCTTCTCGTGGTGGAAGCTGAAAAAATGGAGATTCTGCCGCCTGGAGGATGATAATGGCAGGCGGTGAGTGGAAACACTTGCATTGAAATCTGGGTGGCTGAAGCAACCTGGTTCTTGAGTGCATCATTGGCTTCCTATTGGATGATGTGGACGTCATCTTGGATTAGATTGACCTTCATTGACGAGGATTCATCAATTATGGATTCACTCTTGTCTTCTTAGTTGATGTGGTATAGAAAGATGCGAGAAGTGAGGAGTTCCGCGAAGCGATTTGCAAGAGGATGGCTTAGATCAACATCCTAGAATATAGCGTCAGGCTAAACTACCAATCCCTTCTCATAATCGCTTACACAATCTATAAGATCAAGATGAGGTCAAGTACCCTCGACTGCCCTGAACAGCTTAACCGAGTGCTCTTGCTGTGTATTCCAATAAGCCACCCGTGAGGTAGGCACGAATCTTGGTGTTCAAGGCAAGAGCGTACCAGTCAGTCATCAAGATGGATTCCCTCATCAACTCCCGAGGTGCCATCACACAGCTTCTTCATCTTGTGCTAGGTAGTCATCAAAACCTCGAGCATTCAATCGCCTACTCTACTCTACTCTAATCTCATCAACATCGACACACTCTTTCTCTCCATTCCTTTCACCTCGTGAGTTACAAGAATAGCCCATCTCCCCGCGATACCGGATCTTTTAACACAATCAACAGTCTCGTTCAATGAGCAACAACGCCTCTAATTTCCATTCACTTGGCCAAGATTGTAACATCAATAACATCCCAATGTCGGACCATTCTAGCTCTAGCAGAAACGGCGGTCCGCCAGAACTCCCACCCTTGCCTCTTGGCTCTTCCCGGCAACCTCCTGCATCCAACGAACAGGGTAATGGGCGTGCCTACCTGAAGACATCCCGAGAACAGGACCAAATTCAAGTCCCTCGCCACAAATTTCTGACAGCGAATGAGTGGACTATTTTCGCCCGCGGTGTTGGTGCGATTCGAGATGCAGAAGAGAATGCGCTCGTAGTGCCAACCAGCTGGTGGTGGCCAGCCAAGGGTTTCCCTCCAGGACTATACGCAGATGTCATTCGTCGGAGGTCTGTTTGTTTCTACTTCTTCCACCTCGCCAGCATCGTCCGCTGGGGCCTCTTGGTTGTGCAGCTTGTTCTCGGCGCCAGCCTCACTGCGCTTGGTGCATTTAGTTTCGCCAACGGCACATCTATCACTGTTCTTGGCGCAGCAAACACCATAATTGCAGGACTGCTAGCTCTCTTGCACAACAGCGGACTCCCGGACCGATACCGTTACGACATGGCCGAGTTTGAAGAGGTGGAGGACCACATCAAAGAGATCCTCACCACAAGATTAGTGCGCGCTGATCTAACACTTGATCAAGTGCTTGCACAGTGCTACGACCTCTTCCACGACGCAAAGACAACCGTCGAGGCCAATATGCCGGCAACGTACACTCCAAGCCAGGCCACCCCAGTCAGAAGAGGTAGCGTCTCATCGGTGACACCTGGAACGGTCACACCACCAAAGCCGACTAGAGCTAGCTCTGAAGACGACCAGAGTCCGGCGACGCGACCTGGCAATGGTAAATGATGCAGGGATTGAGAGAGTATGCGCTGTTTTCCAGGGTTGACGGACGCTGTGAGATGGGTTCCCCAAAATCGACTTAATTCGCAATGGCACTTGTACCTGCGTTAGCTTGCTTATCGACAAACACCATGTTAGTCAGATTGCGATGTATCATTGGCATCAAAAGATAGGAGTCAAAAAAGAGATCTGCAACTTTGAGACATACCGGCTCCACGCGTTCTTCAAGATTCGATTCGTTATTGACGTCAACTGGTGGTGGCATGTTGAATGTGCCCAACGGCCGGCTTTGAAGACAAAAAAGGGAAAAGGCCAGTGAGTGATCGGCTGGCATCCACGCCATGAAGATGAACCCTGTCACAGTTTAATTGCCTGCCCTGGATTTCCCCTCTCGAGACGACATGACACGACCAGGGTGCGCAGGGTCATGTCACGCCTAGAAACTGGGGCGCTTAGTTTCATGATAGCCTCGAAGGATGGCCAACCCCCCACTACACCCTATCAACACTAAACAAGGGGACGATGACCTTCACAATGACTGTGCCGCATGGGGAAATTCGTCGCAACCGTTGACTTTCTAGTTAGTGTTTAATTTGCTTTAAATGGCTCGCCCTTCCTCGGGTGTGATCCTCTTGTTTCCCTCGTCTCAGAAGTCGTTTCTGTTGCTTTTGCTTTGCACCACCATGCCTCTGTTGTAGTCGTTAAACGACAACCATCCAGATTCTACCCACCCAAGTCACTCCTTTTTTTTTTTACTGGATAGGTAATCAGATCGTCTTTTTGACGGTTTGATTTCTCTTCATTTTTTGCGCCATGATTATGCTTTCTAGCTCCCCGTCTTTACCCCCTCGAGTTGTTCAGTTGGTGGTACTGGTCGTCTTTGGCCTTCTTTTTATTCATACACGATGGCTATCACAGTCTCGAGAAGACAGGATCGGTCTCAATCATCGTGAAATCGCCATCGATGGCCCGGTAGCTGAAGAGCAATACTTGGACCGACTTACACGACAGATCGGTCTCTCGAATTACACATCATGGACTGCATGGAAAATACGAATCTCGGAGCAGGACTCTGAGTGGACGTCACTTACGAACATTGACGCAGACTTTCATTCAAACCAACCTAGAGTTGTCGACGTGCGCGAGCCCGTCCGCCGAGACTTGGTTGCGAACCAAGAGCTCAACATCCCCGTCCCCGGAGGTCCTCGCCCTGGACAGGTCGACGCCTCGGATTTCTTGTTCGCTGTCTCGACTAGCTTTGAGCGCGTCGCTAGAGATGACTATGCCGTGGTCAAGGACTGGGCGCGTTGGATGACGGGAGGAAATCAACATGGAAATGGAGCGAGCTTTGTCCTTATGCTTGATCAGGCCGATGCCCTGCAGGTTAAGGAGCTCAACAATGTCCTACATACCTTTGGCATCGACGCTTATGTCACCGCGACTACAAACCCAATGTCTGGCGCGAGGAGATACTTTAGCATGATCGAAGCCCTCAAAGGATACGGTGCTAAGCTTACGCAAAACGGCCAGAGGAAGAAGTGGTACGGCATTCTTGACGAGGAGATCTTCCTTCCCAACTTGTCATATCTCCAGGAACGACTTTTCGCCTTCAACTCTGATAAAGAGCTCTACATTGGACTTCCGAGTGAGAGGGGAGACTGGGCTATTGGAGAGGGCTTCATGACCACCTACGGAGGTGGTGCTGTCTTTCTTACACGATCTGCTATATCGCGCATCCCACAGTTGCCTTGCTTCGGCGACACTTCCGAAAACCCAACAGACAAGAAGCGATGGGACGGTGTCCTTCAAGAATGCTTAACGCAGCACACCAAGATGAGGATGCATATTCTCCCAAGCTTCTACTCGCCCAGTCACAACGACGAGTACACGGCTCACATCGACAGCTACGAGACAGGCATTCAGCCCCTGGCACTGCACGACTATGAAGAGAGACACCACCTCACTCCCAGCCTAGCTCATCTCGTTACCGATGTCTGCGGCGAGGCATGCTTCCTCCAACGCTACCGCTTTCGTGACAACTGGGTACTTGTCAACGGCTACACCATCACCGAGTACCCAGATGGCATGAATCTAGCAGACATGCCACTATCCATGGCAGGAAGGTCAGCAGAGGCGAGACGCAAGTCTGTCATCGGCCCAGTCAAAGTAGACGAAGACATAACAGACCGAAAGATGCTATTTTGGACGGGTAGACGCAACGTCTGGAGGTTGATGGACTCGGCCATGACAAAGGAAGGAGATGTATGGCAGGCATACGTCAAGAGGGGCGCGGTGGAGGAGGAGGATATGGCATCGCGCAAGAGATCCGTGGAGGATGTGACCGACTCGGTGATTGTGCTGATCTGGGAATCGGCTGCTTCTGCTTCGTCATGAGTCAAAGGAAAGGAAATTTCTTATTACGTTGAACGTGTATCATGTGTATGGCGGGTTAGTTAGTGTCTTTTTTAAAGCAAGAGAATGATATCCAACGATTAAAGCGCCACTCTAAGGTTGATTCTTAAAACTTTCTGGGGGTTCATCGGCTTCTTTAAAGTCTTCTAAGCCGTGAGCTACCTAAGGCGTGTCTGTGTTGTTAGTGGTTATATTGGGGGTGAGAGGGGGCTTTGGGATTATCTGATCTCAGAATAAGGATCAAGGCTTTAAAGCTATGAGCTATTAATGCTATAGATTTAGAGAGATCGAGCTTATCGGCAAGGAACCAGAGGGAGCCGTGAGAGTTAAAGGGTAGCTGGGCGAGATGTGCGGCGATTATGAGGTGTTAGACTGAACGTAGTAACTTGTTCAGCGCGGTGTGATGTTTGTATGAAGCTAGCCCCATGTGTAAGAAATGAACATGCACTAAATATTGATTACCAAGTGTAGACTATAGGTAGAAATGAAATATATTGCTGACCATCTAAAGTTCTGTTCTTTATCATTGTTAAAGCCCAGCCCTCGATAGGATAACTGAGCCAGGAAGTCGTTGACTATGTATTGTTCTCTTCGTTCTCGAGCAATGACGGTCTAGTCAGCTCGACGTGTTCCCTTAACAGTTCATCTCCTGTTCTCTCTCTTCATCTAATCCTCTTCCTGCTCCTCGTACTTATAGACGTGAGCCTCCAACCTCAACCCTGCGAGGTTACCCGTGCTCCATTTACGGAGATGCTTCGCCTTCAGCCGCCTCACCGACATGTCGATAAACTGCTGGAGTTCCCAAGACTTATCGAACACCTTCTCAACATCAGGCTCTTCGTCACCTCCTTTATCATGTGGCTTAAACCACACCGGATCACCCGACAAGTCCGCACTGACGCAGATGGAACGATTGACGGGCAGTATTGCCTCCAGCAAGGCCTCTTCCAGAAGAAATTTGATAACATCCTTTAGATCGCACACACAGCAGAGCCCTGTAATCTTTCCGCCTTCCGAGAGCGTAGGTGGGACAGTACATATTAGTGTTTGGCGAGAAGGCACGGCCATGCCCAAGCAAGCATGGACACATTTCTTGTGCTCGAGCTTGGTTCGACACGCAGGACAAGTGGGATCGAGGCCCTGATCTTCACAGCCGTTGAGGTACTGGGAAATGCAGTTGTCCCCAAATATGTGTCCGCAGGGCAGGATAGTTGCCCTATGGTCCCGTATGCCGTGGATCTCAGAATATGGCCCCTCTGCGATTGCCGTCGAGTCGAAGCAGATCTGGCACAATAGATCAAGCCTGCCGAAATTGTCAGCGTCTTCTTCTAACTTCTTCTTCAGTGATGGCCAAAAGGTATCACTCACCTTGGGGGGTTCTTGAGACATGGTGGATACTGCGGAGTGTTTATCCAAAGATTGGTATCAAGTGAGTCTCGAGACTTGGAAGTGTCAAGACGGGGTTTCGGTAGAAGTGTGAGTCGGCAGATGTCGAAGTGTCGGCGTGAGTGTGTGAGGAAAAGGGAGAAATCGGGTGTCAACCCAAGGGTCAAGATCTTTAAATAGAACAACGGGAAACCTCCACTCCATCTATGAATTTGTAGGTTCATCTACTAATGTGACTTGATCGACGATGTTCTCGAGTCATTCGTTCATGTTCAGCTTCGTTAATGCCATATAGTCCCAGCTCATAACTAGAACTCAAGGACATGCATATCACATCTCAGTCTGTATAGTAAATAAGTTGATATTAACACACAAATGGAAATTATACTATCTTTCTCATGTGTTCTTGTCTTCAGTAGCTCACATGTCTGCCTTGTCTCATCAGTTGTCTGATCACTCGTCACTGTACTTGTTGAATTAGCTATAGGCTGTGATAAGGGAAGCATCACTAACTAAAGTGGCGAGCTACGCTTCTCGGCTCAGTAGTGAATCTCGACAGTACTCCCGGTATCCAGTGCCGTGTTCCGCAGCCCTCGACGCACAACTCGCCCATGTTCCATTGGCTCGTCATACAAAAACAAGCCAACCTTGACGTCTCCCACTCTCAGATGCAGGCCAGGGGCGCTACACGCGGTAATTATGCTGCTCTCCATGTTTCGGCAGTGCTGGAGCATGGAAAACGGCAGTTTAACCTCGTGGCTCGCACGCTCATCACCCTCGAACTCTCCCCAGATCAAGTGTTTAACTCGGATCCGATAAGCGACCTGGAATGATTTGAGTAAATCCGAAAGGTCGGGAGCAAATATATCGGTGAGGATCGTCAAACACCTGACCACGTCGTCGAGGGTACATCCTATGCATTTGCGTGTCAATAAGAGACCTTCAGCAGTGGTGAGTGGTCTGGCAGAAAATTCTTCTACCTTACTGGGCATGGGCCAACCCATATGGCCGCATCCGCAATCTGGGTGGCAAAGCGGCTTCCCTCCGTGGAAGGGACAAGTGAAAGGCTGGCGAATTTCTTGACGGTGGCAGAAGTGACGGTAAATGCAGCTGAAGCCTACTAGGTGGCCGCAAAGAAGAATCATTGCTCGATGGTCAATCACACGATCCTCCTGGCCAAGATCGTGGGGGTTGATTACCATAGGCATTGTACAGATCATGCATTCTAGACTCAACCTATCCATCCCTGAAGGGTCCTCCATGAGAATCTCCCGAAGCCTTGGCCAGTACGACTCATTGATAAGGTCCTCTTCGATGACAGACTCATTAGTAAGGTCTTCCTCCATGGGAGACTCGAGGAGGCCTTCTTCCATAAGAAACTCATTAATGAATTCCTCCATGAGAGACTCATTGAAGGGCTCTTCTTCCTCCATGGGGGACTCACTGACAAGGCCCTCCTCCATCAGAAACTCATCAATGAGTTCCACTATGGAAGACTCAGGGGCGTTCTCGCGAGTCTCGTCTGAAGACATGATGGAACCAGTGGGCGGGCTCCGCGGTGAGTAGAATCTCGATAAGCATGACGCTCGGTGATGGAGCCAAACTCTTGTCTTTTTGTACATGGTCAGAACCTCGAAGATTTGTGAACACTATACCCAGCTATGGCACCCCAGACAAAAGAGAAGATTTGACATGTTCTGTTTTGTCTGTAATTAGATAGAACAGCACTGATTCCAGTTCAAGGCTAATTCAGGTTTCGCGAAGAATTCTAGACAAGGAATGAAAACATGGGACACTGGTGAACACTTGTTTTAAACAAAGGCCACCACAATCAAGATTATAGGGGCCTTTTTTCTGAGTTAGGAATTGTTCATTAGTGCAAGGGCCATGAGAGACTTCATTGTTACTTACTTGGTTAGTCAAAGCACAGACTTGCAATGGTAGTTTCACTGTCGTGTTTGCATCAGGGTGCCCTATGCTAGGGGCATAGCCATAATTATACACTGAACTACCAAATCACCATCCCTCCCATCAAGGAGAGATGATCGGTCAATGCGATTGATTGAATTGCAAAGCCCTGAAGGCAGAAATTTATAGATCATCCTTGTGCTAAAGGACGATAGGCTACCATAAGGGTATATAGACTGGTATGTGAACCACTACCCTATTTACTTCCGCCATCTACAATCTAAATAACTAGATACCGAGCAGTTAATAATCCTTCAATCAAATAATTTGGTACCTACTTAGGCTATGCTTTCCGCAACTGCATATAACAATAACGCTGGGCATAGGCGCATTGCGATGACCAAAACCTACAGGACAACGGCCAACCTCCCTATCGCCCTGTCCAGGCTTAACGTGAATTCAAACAACAACAGAGATATTCCATCACATGGCCATGTTGTCTCTCCAAGGATCAGCCTTAATTTATCTGTCGGTATATGTACGATCGATGTAGGAGGCAAGACCTCAGCCTCATCCTCCGCAATGGCCTCCTGATTTGGCCGGAGGATGCCTTGAACTTGACTGCGCCACTAGGCCTTGACCCTTTATTCTAGCTGGCAACTCATAATTGGGTGTCATTTGTTTACATGGTATTTCACGTCTAAGCCCCTGGAACCTCGCTTGTCATGTATCCTGATCCTATCTTTAGTGGGCTGCATTGCTACCCCAGCCAGTTGAAGGATTCGGCGACTTGGCGACTTGGCAACTCCAATTCATCCAGTCAAGTTGACAACTTCAACCAGCTAGGCTTCACGTCTGTTACTGTCCTGGCACTCATAGCATGGGAACCTTAACAGGGCCTCAGCCTGGCCAGGCGTGCATCCTCCAGGGGGTCAACATGGAAGGATTCACATTCAGGGATCATGTATGGTTGATACTCACTAACGGAAGCGATGCCCTTGTAACTAATAAAAATACTCTTGCTCGGGCTTCACAGCCACCCATAGGCGCCGTTGCGGGCAGTGATATCTCGACATGGTACGAACAGTGCCTCACTGTATTGTTGCCAGGCAGGAATGATTCATCTATAAAGCATCCATAAGCCATCATTTTGAATAATGAATAGTAACAGACTCATCGGATTCATCCATTCAGTCACAGTCCTTTCAAAGGCTCTCCTTTTCATCCTCTCCGCCTTCAGCTCAACTCATCAAATCTCAACATGCGCTTGGCACTACTCGTTACCTCTGCCGTTCTCGGCTTCTTTCCATCTTGCCTCTCAGCAATGGCCATAAGAGGTCTCCCATCCAACTTTAGAGTTGGAACCCCAGGCATTGCCCACAACGATGGAAACGTCACCAAGCGCGGCGACACCCCCAAGTACTGCTGGGTGTCAAGCATCGGAAAGGGCACCTACTGGTACGTCCCATATTTCGCTGGGGACGAAAACATCGCCTGCATCATGGGTATGCAACACTATACGGGTCTGTGGTGCCCTGAGGAGAAGTGGTGGCCCAGCGAATACGTCGACGATATCATCGCTGCGGGCCAGGAGCAGATCACTAAGGACGGCGGAGGCGAGAGATCCTACAAGGGCGTCTTTGAAGCTCAATGGGAAGGATGGACGAACGCTATCCCTAGCCGTGCACCGATGCAGGCCATTTTGGATGCCTACTTTCGATTCACGCTGCCCAATTGCGATACTGCGCCTTTGGCCTGCAGTCACCAGAACCGACATTACTATTACAACTTTAAGGGAGAGGTGAGTAGCTCTTTATTGTCACCATTAAACATAGTATGCTAACAATAATCACGCAGTCTATCGGAATCGTTCACAAGGATGGCGATTGTGGTGGTTTCCTGGGTATTGGAGGCGACCCCCTTGCATACTGCCCAGGTAAAGACCACTGCAAGAAGTAGGTGGTCAAAGGATGCACTAGAGTGGAAGAAAAATGGATGTGTCATGTAACGATAATGATAGATTTGACAGCGAGCTGAACATGATTGAAACTATTAAACGTGCCACATTTCCCTGCTTAGAGCGTGTCCTTGATTGACAGATCGACCCATGTTGTTTGGAGATTGTTGAGTGATGGATGGATGGTCCATGTGCCCCGGCCCCATCCGAGAATGTTGATCAATTCGAAACGAGGGAGCGAGATACAAAGCGAGGATACTAATCAAAGTTATACAAAGAACAACAAAGGATGATAAAAAAAAGATCAAAAAAAGCAAGCGGCGCAACGCTCATGGCGGCAAGCCTTTGATATGAATGTTTCTATTCTAATCCATTTCTTAGGCGCCCAAAGACTTTCAACGGCGCTTCACCAACAAGCGCTCAAAATACGCGACAACCAACCAAGATACGACGCACACGAAAATTCCAGGCACAGGGGCCTGTTTCATCGCTGGAGGGTGGCCAATGAAGCCTCTGATGTCATACAGCCCCCATTACAGCGTTACACTGAACAGCGTGCCCAGTTTTTGCTGCCTCTCGCTCCCACTCTCGCTCCAGGGCCTTTCTCGGCGGGGGAGTTGGCCCGTCGGCCAGCGCAGCCAGTTTGGTGGGGACAGCATCACTGCCATCACACTCCGCCAATCACACGATACGCTTCCCCCAAATTGGAATGGACAGTCCCACAAAAAGACCCCAATACAGCAGGGGTCTCCAATCATGACGCGACCGAAGGCGGCAGGCCAAACACCAATATCTTGGAAACCAAACCCTCTAATCGCCTACTCCTGTCTCTTTTTCTTGACTCTTTTCTCTTCTCATGACCTCTTTTTGAGACCCTTTATCGTTTAATTTGTTTCTGTTAGTTATTTCCCGTTGCTGGCTGCGATAGCCCATCACCTGCAACAACGCCTCTGATTATTTGCGAAAGAAATCCATTACAACAGACATTGGGAAACATACTTTCGGCTCCCTCCCCCGGCTGGGGCACAATAACCGCTCCTCCTCCTCCACGTTTCACCTCCATCAACTCTCTCCTCCTCATCCAACATGTCTTCCACGGCGACAGACACGGCGGACTCGGTGACCGACACAGCGTCGGCCACCGGGACCGATTCCATTGTTAGCTCCCTCGCCAGCTCCATTGCTAGCACAATAGCTTCCTCCGCTCTATCGGCCTCCGAGACTCTCAGCGGCTCAGAAACCCTCTCAACAGGAGCTTCCAAGACATCTTCAGGAGCCACCGCAACGCAAAGCAGTGCCGCGGACAAAGACAAGGGCATCGGCATTGTCAGCTTCCTTACTGCGGTCGCTGTTGCCATGGTAGTCTTTGCAGTTCAGATCTTGCTATTCTTATTCCTGCGTAACAAGCTGGCCCGAATTTTGTAAGCTTTGGACTCCATTTACCCAATGCGACACCCCCTAACCTTCTTGCAGCAAGCCAAAGACATATCTGGTACCCGAACGCGAACGAACCGAACCTCCTCCACGAACGGTATCAGGCATGCTCAAAACCCTATGGCACTACAGCGACCGCGAAGTGATTGAAAAGTGTGGACTCGACGCCTACTTTTTCCTTCGCTACCTCAAGACACTCCTCATCATCTTCATCCCCATCTGTGGCATTGTCATGCCCATCCTGATTCCCCTCAACTACGTCGGCGGAAGGGGCAAGAACATTGATATCAAGGACGACGACGCTGGCAGGAACGAAACTATACCGACAGGTCTGGACACACTTGCGTGGGGCAATGTTAGTAGTAAGAATACTAGCAGGTATGGTGCCCATTTGCTCATGGCCATTCTCGTCGTCATTTGGGTTTGCTGGGTCTTCTTCTTCGAACTTCGAGTCTACATCAAAGTGCGCCAAGATTATCTCACCAGCGCCGAGCACCGACTCAGGGCTTCAGCCACAACGGTTCTTGTCAACTCTATCCCCGGAAAATGGCTCAGCGAAGAGGCTCTAATGGGCCTCTTTGATGTCTTCCCTGGAGGCATTCGAAATGTCTGGATCAACCGAGACCTGTCGACGCTGCTAGACAAGATTAAGGATCGGAATAAGGTTCACCTCATGCTCGAGCAGGCCGAGACGGATCTCATCAAGGCCGCGAAGAAGGCACAGCTGAAGCAGAAACAAGCACAGGAAAAGAAGGAACGCAAAGAGATGAAGCTCAAGGCGATGAGCAAGAAAGAAAGGGCCGAGCGTAATGCGCGAGAGGATGCTGAAGCTCAGAGAATTGCCATGACAGCTGAAGGCATGACCGCCGGAGACAAGCACGAGGTTCCTCATACCATCGACGCTGGGGTTCGTGAATCTCGATATGAGATTCTCAACCAAGCATCAGCAAACAACACCGAAGAGGAAGACAAGGCCTCATCTAAGGGCTTCAAGGTTCCGCTCCTAGGCGATCCCCTCTCAAAGGTTGGCCACGGTATCATGGGTGTTGTTTCTAAGGCTGGCAACAACGTGGAAGATACCTTGG
>JAALXN010000758.1:0-11294 GCA_012978555.1 Fusarium drepaniforme
GCTTGAAGCTCATGGCGAACATTTTCTCTAGGTCACGTGTTGGGGCCGCTAACTTCCGTGTTCGGCGGCCCCACTCCGGCTTGGCTCCGCTGGGACAGGAGTTTTCAACACCAAAAATGGGTGGTGGTGATGGCATTTTTGGCTTCACTTGGATGATGAATATTTTGTGTTTATCTGATAGTGCCTATTTATTCAAATTGTATCCTTAATTCCTACCAATTGATTCTGCGTGTGTGTGTTGATGGTTTCTTGTAACAACTCACCCTTCCACCTTCCAGTTGCTCCGTTGATACAGTCTCTCCTTCCTCGAGCTCGTATTTCCCACCATGACCTATATCGTCCCAACTCATTTTCTTCTCCTCGCATCACTTCTCACATCATCACCATCTACTCCAACATCGTCTACACCGTCTTCTTGATATGGAACCCAACATGTCCATCACATAGGAGCTGATAGTTCTAGGGGAAGAATCGGTGCTCCCCTCTATTGAAGTCCTCGACTATCTTGATTCGACAGACTTCGAAGCCCTCAATGATGATCCCCAATTTAAACAGTACATCAACGACCTCTCTCAGGCTGTTGCGGCTGAAAACGCTGGCGATGTCGGCATGCCTCGGAAATCGACTCCTATTCCGCCAGAGGATCTGATACACGTGAAGGACTTCCAGCAGGTTACGACCGTCTCTGGCCTCGCTTCTAAAGTTGCCTCATCCTACGGCGCGCGCGACATCTACGAGTTATACAAACCGCTCATCATATGGAGAGTCCTCGCCCGGACCCTCGGCCTAGATGGCGCCAACAATCTCCTGATATGTGTCTACCTGGGCGGCGAGTGCAGTTACTTCAACCCTGGTTATGGCAAAGGTCTTGCCTCTACCATGATGTCATGGGCAGCTGGAAAGCTGTATTCACCAGAGTCGGTCCCTGCTGACGATGTCGCCGACGAGATGCTGTCCTTCTTTCTTGGCATGAGCACTATCTTGAGCCGATTCCTAATTCAAAGGTTCTGTGACAAGTCACTTCCTGGGGGGACGCTCTTCAACATGCATAAACAGATAGGATTCCGACCAACCTGGGAGAAGGATAACCTTCGCTACCGTCAAGCGAAGCAACGCCTGTGCCGCATTAGCTTCCTCGCCTGGATCGTCTGCCAAGTTTGGGATCGTCGAGACTCAATCATTTGTTATTATCGCGAAAAATGGTTCGCTTCAATATCCGATGACGACGCAATGGATATCTGTTGGCTCCTCTATCAGCTTGGGTGTTGCCAAACTATGGCAAGTCATGATGGGCCAGTTGGGGAGATGATCAGGATCTTTCGTGAGGGACGGGGACAAGGCAACCGCCAGGTTTCTCAGTATGGATTAACGCCCGAAGTCACTATCATGGCCTGGATTAAACCGGATATGGCCGCGAAGGGTATCTTTCAACCCTTCGAGAAGTGGCACGAATCGACGACGAGCAGCAATCTCGGGTCTGGAGTAGACAGCCCTGGGTCTCCAGTTTCGTGCGAATGCATTTGGTGTGTATTCTGCACATGCCCACCGTGTAAGGGGTATATTAAAATTGAATACTTATGGGCACAATTGAGCAGTATTTTGCTTGATGATGATGATGAGTAAAGGAGCGCTCCATGAGCGAAGTTGTGTACCTAGGTAGTTGAGAGGCTGAGTTTTATGTCCGTGAATAAATTCATGGAGTTTATCTCCTATGGAAACTTGGAAGTCTGCACCTAGTGACCGACCCCTGTAATCTACTGGATCCCTGGACGGAAACCCCTGAATCTGGGCCGCTAAACCCCGCCCCGCGCTGCTGCCCCAGCGACGGTTACAGTGGCCAACCACCTAAACAACTCTGGACCTGCATTTCATCTCAACCTCCACTCAAGCTCTTGAACCTGCGTCATCGTCAACTCCAACATGGCCTCTTTACAGCAAGTTGACGACGATCTCCAGAATCGTCTGGCCTCTGTTCTACCGTCAGGCTACGACTTTTCCATCTACCACATCTCGACGCCTCCGACAAAGACCGATCCCCTATACTCTCCTCCCCCGAACGAACGCCCTGAACGAACCTACTGCGAGAATCATTTCCTTGCCGTGTCCATTGACGCACCCACGCAAGCCTCCGAATCGAAAGATGCTGAAGCTGGGGATGAGCCGAAGAAGCAGGTCCTAGTTCTTGGCGTCGAGGTTTTTATCTATACGACTGCTCGATCGACTACCCTCTTCGTATCCAAGGCCGACTCTACGGGGTACCTCAACTTGCTGGAGCTTCCCAAGGGAACTTCTAGCCCGATTAGGGAAATATGCGCTGCGTTTGTTGGATTCTTGATTGAGAAGCGGAGGAGGAAGGATATTCAGTTCGTCGTCAACTTGTTTGCACGCGCCCAGGATCAATATCTCTTCCCTGGAAGCGTCGACTACAGCGGGAAGCACGTCCTAGACGATCGAGGTCTTATCAAGTGGTGGTGTCGCGTTCTAGATCCCCTCCTGGGCACAAAAACATGGAAGAGCGCAAAGGGATACATCGTCGTCCCAGGTCTAGAGACATACGAGACTAGAGCCCTGACGCCCCGGAGCGCCGACTCTCGCTGGGAGTTTACGCACCCCCTGGAGCGCATCTCGCACTACTCCAAGGAATTTGACTGGGTTCCTCCAAGATGTCTGATTCCTCACTTTCCAGATGATCCCAAGTCGAGGTTCTGGGATGAGCTTGAGGAGGAAGCTGCCAGTTCGCAGGCCATGAAGACGACGGGGAGCTGGAAGAGTGTCAAGACGCTGGATATGTTTTGGGAGATGATGGCTTATAGGCAGGAGTGTTCGAGTGGACGTATGACGGGGTTTATTTGGCTTGTTTTTGGCGATGAGGAGGAAGTTGAACTACCAAAGTCGAACGAGTCGTCTCAGTCGACTATTCCACCACCTGAGACACCCAAGAAGCAGCGTATTACTCAGATCACACCAAACACGACTCCGAGAAAGCTCTTCCCTTCAAAGACGGACGCCGAGGAAAAGGCCAAGCCAAAGAAGAAGAAGAAGGCAAAGAGAAAGACCCTCAAGGGACCGATTATTGCTCGACAACCTCGCATTAAGACCGAGAACCGGAATTACCTCCTCGACACGCCCGCCACGACGGCATATTACTCATGGACACCTGAAGGTCGAGGTGAAAGGATCGTGGATGAGAACGACTACAAGCGCATCGTGGAACTCCTACTTCACCTAGACTTCGCGACCCTTAACAAGGCAGTGGGTAGCACCCGTCGCTGGGTAAGTGAAGTAGGCGGAAGAGCAAAATGGGGAGTCGTCGTCAAGGGCACACTCGAACCCGTCAATATTGAAGCTGCTGGTGACAAGCAGGTCAACAATCTATCCGGTCTTGTCAAGAGGAAGAGAACGGATTCTACAACTGATGAGGGACCTGGCAAGGTTAATGTCCTTGCTGCTGGATTGGTTAAGAAGAAGCCGAAGGAGGATGGTGGTGTTAATGTTCTTTCTGCTGGACTTGTGAGGAAGAAGTCTAAGGAGTGAAAGAGTTGTATAGTCTTGTATTGGATTTGGGCGTTGGACAGGATGGTACAAAGGGTATGGGTTGGGCTTGGAGTTTGGATTGTATTGGCTAGGAAGTAAGAGCCTTGTTTGACGATAGACATTATTCCGTTTTATCAATATATTTGGCTAATAATGTGTTGGCCAAGATCATTATCAAGTAATGACGAAGGGCCGTTTTGAAGATCTCTCCATGCTCTTCAGTGAGGACCACAAGCAGCCAGTTGACAGCCGAAATGCCGAACTCACTTGACCGAAACGTCCTGGGGGAGTCTGTCCCTCCTGTCAACTATGCCTGGCATCGAATGTGACCACCGCATCATCTCTTGAGCTGGGTTAAAAATGCAGTGCAGCCAGTGTCAACTACAACTAGAACCGTTGCGTAGGTCTACAGTTACGCAAGCAAGCCAATCATTATACGACCGTGCCAGGCAGAAAAGCAGCAAGGTAAGCCACCAATATATCCTTCCGGGCGATTGGTCTGTTCATGATTGCCAAACAGTCCCTCGAGGTGAGTTAAAAATGCAGTGAAAATGGATGCGGGGCAGGCGTCCGGGTCCCCGGTTGAGGGGCTTCGGAGCAACTCACCGGAAATGGAACAGCCATAACACGACTGAAGGGTGCAATGGGCAAATGAAAGAATAACTGCCCCTTGTCAAGGCAGGAAGAGACAGTGTCTAGCTGCTCTGCCTGAAATGTTACCTTCATAACGGGCAAAGAGCAGTCTTTCAAGCAAGAAGATTCCGAGGTTGCCTCATTTAATAAGTCGATATCTAGGCAGCCCAAGGGAAGTATAATATCCAAGCTGGCAGATACTATGCATACCCATCAACCAAAGAGGCTTAATTCGACTTGTATCGGATGGGGTCTGCCTCCTTTGCTAACCATGGTTGGTCGTGTTCATTAAGGCCCTTGGGGCGGGTTAAAATTGCAGTGAAGACCGACGACGCTACCGTTGCAGCCTACAGCAGCTCACTATGCAACAAGTTAACCGAACAAACGAGAAAAACAGCAAGGTAAGCCATGAATAAATCCTTGCGAGCTATTGGTCTATTCATCACAGCCAAATCGTCCCCCGAGATGGGTTAAAGTTGCAGTGCAACGACATACGAACCAAGGCCTGGCCTGCACACCACCTCTGTTGCCTCCTCGACTTCAGAACCAGCCAGTCAGACACGCAGCATGGGCGAGAAGAGAGAAAAGAGGCGTTGAGGGGCAAAGAGCAGTCTTTCCTGCAGCAAGATTCCGAGGTGGTCACCTTCAACAACTCGATGTCTAGACAAACCAAAGAAGCTGATTAAAGGGCGTGTCTAACTAATAGTTAACAACTACTAACTTATCTGAAAACCTGAAGTCCTCAACTCAAACCGTATGGGGAGATTCTGCCTCCCTTGTCCCTTGCGGTTGGTGTTGTTCATTATGGCCAAATCGTCCCTCGGGATGGATTAAAAATGCAGTGAAACGCCACGGACCTCTTCAACACCAATCCCAGGCAGACTCCTTCAGCCGGCTACGGCTCACTATGTATGTAGCAGCTCAACCGAGCCAGTGAGAAACACGGAAAGTTGAGTTATAAATATCCCTCAGAGCCATTGGTCTGTTCACCATAGCCAAGTTGTTGCTTGAGCTGAGTTAAAAATGCAGTGAAACCCCTTGTCGGAACAATATGAGTGAACCACTGCCCCCTGTTGAAGCTAGGAAAGGCAGTGTCTGGCTACCCAGCTTCGACATAGGTATCGTCTTTGTCGTGGGAAAAGAGCAGTCTTTCAAGCAAGAACTTTGCAAGATGGCCTCCATCAAGAAGTCGATATTTATTATGCCGACCTGGCAACCCGAGATCCCCAACTCGATCCGTATCATGGGGGGTCTACCTCCTTTGCCCCAGGTTGTTGATGTTCATCGCGTCCAAATCGCCTCTTGAGGCGGGTTAAAATTGCAGTGAAAAATAAAAGGTTTGAAAATTCGTCATATTTTGGAAAACTGTCATATTTTGATGCCACGCCCCAGGTAGACACCTCTAGCCTGCAGCGGCTCACCATGCAATATCTCATCTAAGCCAGTCAGAGACGCAGCAAGGTACGCCACGAATCTATCTTTATGAGCTATTCGTCTGTTCATTATGGCCAAATCGTCCCTCGAGGTGGGTTAAAAATGCAGTGAAGGAAAAAAAACTGGTACGATCCTGTCGGACTTGTCATGTCTTGATCGTGACTTGTTTGGTTCTGGCCCTATTTAGAGCTAGCCTCTGCAGCCTCACTGGCGGCCAGTCAGAGCCTCTATTGCGGGATAACGAATTTAAGAGCCTGGAAACAGAGGAAGGGATCTCTTGTCGAAGTGGGAAGAGAGAAAAGTCCAATAGAGAGAGTATCTAGTTGTCTTACCTGAAAGAAATACCGCCACAGCGGGCAAAATAACAGCTTTTCAAGCGACAAGATTCCAAGGTGGCTTCTTTCAAGGAGGCGATTTCCATAAACAATGGGAATGAGGTCAAATGATGTATCTCACTGATACCGCAGCGTCGTCTTGGATAGCTTACCACACGCTCTAAGGTATTATTCAAGAAGGCAGTTGCTGTATACCTACCTAACAATCTGAGATCATTGACTTGAACCGCATCAGGAAGAGTCTGTCTCCTCTGCCAACCCGTCCATTCAGCCAAATCTTTCCTCGAGGGGCGTTAAAATTGCAGTGAAAGGTTGAACATACAAGGGTGAAGGTATATCAAGACGCCACCTACGAATGTATACTTGAGAGCTATTGGTCTGTTCGTTTTGGTCAAGTTGGCCCTTGAGCTAGGTTAAAAATGCAGTGAAGCAACTGTGAGGCGAGTTGGTGTGTTAGAAAACAAGGGATCCTTGTCGAGGCGGGAAGTCACAGTGCCTGGTTACTAGCCTAGAAAGATTACCTTCATAGGTACTCTGTCGTAAAGAGTGGTCTCTCAAGTAGGAAGATTCCAAGGTGGCCTCCTTCAATAAGTCGATAGCTAGATAAACAACGGGAAGCCGATCAAAGGTCATATGTAATTAAATAGTGAAACGTCCAGTTACACATCTCACCACATACTTCAATACGACCTCCTGGTCACCAACTAATACAAATCTGCTTGGCAATCCAAGGCCTTCAACTCAACTCCCACCAAGGAGAGTCTGCCTCTGCCAACCCCGTCATCACGGCCAAACCATCCCTTAAGGAGGGTTAACATTGCAGTGAAGGTGTGAACGAAACAGCCCGGTGTTGTTCCACCCCCCAGGCAGACTCCCCAGCCCGCAGCGGCTCATCCGAGCCAGTCAGAAACGCAGCAAGGTAAGCCCCTCTAATCTGTTCATCGTAATCCAATCGTCCATTGAAGTGAGTTAAAAATGCAGTGGAAATTTACCAGGGCACCCAGTCAGGTGTGTTGCCATGGTCGCCTCTGAAGACATCCTTGACGGCTATTGGTGTTGTTCATCATTCCTAGTGGAGCCAAATTCTTCCTCGAGGGGCGTTAAAAATGCAGTGAAAAAGTGCGACCCATGCCAAAAAAATAGCGACCCAAGTCGCTGAATGATTAGGCAGCGGGGCCAACTATGCAGTTGGAAGCGTTATCAGACGAACTACCTTTGAAGAGATCCTTATGAGCTACACGTTTGGTCTCCCGAAGGCGTGATAAAGGTGCCTGAGCTTGCTTGGTATGGTCCTATGAGTGGATTAGGCTTGAACAGAGGCGAAGGAATACTGACTTCTTGTTGAGGATAGAATTTCTTGTGGGCCACTTCCATTCATCATAACTAAAAGGTCCCTTCGAGGTGGGTTAAAAATGCAGTGAAGCCCAGTTACCCTGGGCAGCTGTGCAATTGCTCAACAGAGCCAGTTACTACGGAGGAACGTGCCAAGGCAAGGCGCCTCCGAAACTACCCCTGCCAGCTGAAAGTTCACTCCTTGGAGCTGTGACGAACCAAGAGCCTAGACGTGATTGACGTGGATTTCTGTGTCTGAGCTTGGACTATCATGAAGGAACACCATCCTCTGGTTGAGAGCGGGGACCTCGAAGAGACAGCATACATTTGGCTGGCCTAAAAAAGATTTTTCATTACAATGGGAAAAGAGTCGCCTCCTGATGCCCAAACAAGAAGTTTGTAAGTCGGCGTCATTCAGTAAGTCGATTCTAAGACGTAGATCGAAGGTTATATCTAACTAATGGTCAAGCTGGATATCCCATTCCAACCTTCAATATGGGCCTTGGATAGTCAGTTGATGTATATAGCCTATATGATGGGTTAAACTAAATGTCAAACGTTTATTAGGGAGATTTTATCTCTACCTACCCTAGTTAGCGCCATACCTGACAGCCAACTTGTTCCTCGAGGGGTGTTATAATTGCAGTGCAGTAGGAAGAGGGAAGTAGAAACTTGCTGATCTGAAATGGGGCTAGTTAGTGATAAAGAAACACTGAGCCTGGTCCAGCCATAGAGTTATGGCTGCGAGTTCACCTTTTTCCATCCTAGGCGAGAAAGTCCCTCGCGAGCTGCACGGTTGGTCTCCTGAAGGCATGACGAATTGCTCGGGACTGCATGATATTGTCTTCTGAATGTTCGGGTTTGAACTAAGATGGAGGAATGCCAAACTCTTGCCAGGGACAAATATCACAGAAAACAAACTCCTCTTTGGCTATTCCAAAACGTCAGTCATCATCCAAGGCTACAAGCAAGGGGTTTGCGAGTTGGCGTTGTTCAATAAGTCGAGATACAGGGAAACAAAAGGGGGCAGATCAAAGGTCGTATCCAACCAACATCCTTGGGCCGCGTATCACGGAGAGTCTACCTTCATTGCCTAAACTGGTGGGTTTTGATCATCGCAGCCAACTCGTCCCTAGAGAGGAGTTAAGATTGCAGTGAATTCCGTATTTGGATCGGGTAGAGGCGCTTATACAGAGCTTTCCCTATGATTGGCCTTAAGCATGCCTCCTGTCAAGGTCGTATGAGAGGGTAAAGACCTTGAAGATACGAGATCTACATAGTTAAGCAACCCGAAAGTATATCGTAATAGAGCACAAAGGGCAGCTTTTTCAGGTTTTGGGCAAGAGAGGCCGTGAGCTGGCGTTGTTCAACGGGTCAATATCGACAAACCAAAGGAAGGGGAACAACGGTCATATCCAACTGCTAGCCAAGTGCCCTCTTGAACACCACCTCACACACTTTTAACGTGACACATAAGCCCATCTAACGCATATTTATCCCGTGTTGTGAATTTACCTAACGTCGAACTACACATCAGGGAGAGTCTTATTCATCCCAACCAACTTGTTCGCTCGAGGGGGGTTAAAAATGCAGTGAAAAGAAAAAAACTCTATTTTGCGGTTCCGAGCCAGTCAAAAGCGCAGCAAGGTCACACACTTGGAAGAGACCCTTGCAAGGCGCACTTTTGCCCCCCGAAGAGACGTGAGAAAGGTGCCTAGGCAGTGAACGATTGGCCTTGAGCGAGGTACTCGAAAGAGTGCCAAGCTCTTTCCGAGGCCACCAGAGGAGGCAGAGACCCCGTGTAAGCGGTGCCTGGCTTACCAGAGCGAAAAGAATGGCGTTGTCTATTGTTCGAGATTTAGAGCAAGTTGGCCATGTTCAACAACCCGATATGTAGATCAACAACGGGAATCGGATCAAAGGATATCTCTAGCTATGACAAGTTCTACTTTAAATGGCTCTTAAATTACATTTCTAGTCCATGTCATGATTATCCAACTTGAAACCACCTGACAGGGACAGTCAACCCTGACTAGTATCATTCATCACAGCTAACTCATCCCTTGAGGGGGTTAAAATTGCAGTGAAGAAATGCAAGAATGGAAACTGCGGGGCTTGCAATGCTGCTCTAGTCGAGCCAGTCAGAAACGCAAGAATGGGAGTCACCTGTGATGAGGCCCTTGCGAGTTGCATTTTTGCCACCAAGGGCGCTTAGGCACAGCTTTCCCTGTCATCAGTCTTGAACGAGGCACATTTCAGGACGCCTACCTCTGGTCAAGTCCACTCGAAGCGGCAAAGACTGCAAAGCCACAGTATCTCGTTGTCAGGGTGAAAGGATGTCTTGATAGTGCGGAAAGAGCAGGCTTTCGGGTTTCAAGCAAGAGAGCTTATAGGCTGGCGTTGTTCAACAAGACAATTTACATGTGAACAAAGGGGGGCGGATGTTTGGCACTCCCGCCGACCATTAGTTTGACAGACTCCCAAGGCCAGAGACCGTAAGCAAACACTCAGCATTATCCTTCCTATTACATGGATGGAGTCGCAATTTAATAGCAGAGGAAAGAGTCCCATGTAAGATAGGGCCAATAACGTACTTCCAATCTTGTTTCTGTCGTTACGCGGGAATCGGGTTGGAACATTTGTCAAGGAGGTGGCTAGGTTATTCTCTAACAAGTTGGTAGAGCGAGTTGACAGCTACACCATGTGATAGCAAACAGTCCACGGCCTACATTTTACCTGACCCCTTTCTCTTCCATTTGTAGGTAACCTTTGAGCAAACACACATATATCATTCATGCTAAGATAGTTATACTTCATATACAGTTATCCCTAGATTCTACCCTTGTCCATCTTTTCCCACCAATACACATCCCAAAACGCCTCCCTAAACCCAACCCAATATCCCTACTTCTTCAAAAACTGCAAATTCACAGGCGTAATAGCCTCACCACCCGACAAAACAGCCATGATGTTCCTCATGCTCAACTCCTCAAACCCCTTGTGCGTATCCACAGTGCCGCCCGCATTATGGCACGTAAGCATCACTCTCCCCTGACGAGCCAACTCCAGCAGACCAGCGTGCATCTTGGGTTCTGTGGCGTGCACGTCCAGAGCTGCGCTGGAGATGTGGTTATCTTGAAGGGCTGTTGTTAGGGCGTCTTCGTCTACCAGGCTTCCCCGGGCGATGTTGACGAAGCGGGAGCCGCGTTTGAACAGAGGGAGGGTTTTGGCGTTTATCAGTGTTCCTTCTCCAGCTGGTGTGCAGAGTACGGCGCAGTCTACTCGACTCAAAAGACTGGCAAGAGTCTCGTGGTGTGTAGCTCGAAGGGGAGCTACGACATGTGCCGGCTTGGGGAGAACGTCGTAGTAGTGAATATCCATTCCGAAACCATGATATGCGCGAGCTGCAATCTGCTGGCCAATGTTGCCGAAGCCGATAAGTCCAAGAGCTTGGTCTCGTAGGTTATACGACTGCAGTGTTGCGTCGCGGTGGTTGATCCGAAAGGCCTCCTCGTCGCCTGACATGGCTGCAGAGATGCACCAGGGTAGAACACGGAAAGTAGAAATGATGGCGGCAATAGCAAAGTCTGCTACTGCTTCGGCGGCTGCAAGACCAGAGTTGCAGTAGATGATTCCTTGCACTTCCATCAGCCACTGATTCTCATATGGCTCATGTATAACTCACCTCGCTCGCCTAGGAGCTTCGTATCTGCCCAGTCAAACCCAGCGCCTGCACTAGCAAACACCTTGACACTCTTTGGCAAAAGATCAATAAGCTCAGCATCCCAATTCCCCATCTCACCACCGGTACCCCAAAAGGGACGAAAAATAGCCTGAAAGTCTCCCCATCGACGCTCCTTGAGGGCCTTGATAAAGGCCGGGCGCTGCCGCTCCTCGGCGGACGGCCTCACGAGCTCGCACTGGCCGATGAAGCGGATGTACGTGTCCGGGTTGTACTTGATGGGATCTCCGATGTGTAGGACCCGGGGCCTTGAGGTGGAAGACATGGTGAGCTTGGTTTGGTAG
>JAALXN010000759.1:0-41527 GCA_012978555.1 Fusarium drepaniforme
AATAATATTAAGGTAATTAATAAGTATTAAATATAATTAAGTTATATTAATAACTAAGGTAATTATTATATAAGAAAATATAATAAAGGTATTTTATATACTTAAAGGGCTTATTTATTAAAGTAAGCTATAGCTTAGTATTTTAAGTAAGTTAATAAGGCTTAGTAAGTTAAACTTATTATTTCTAGTAAGTTACCTTGCTATTAGCTAGTTAGCTGGTTTATTCTAACCACGTGACTTCTTAGATCGTGTCGTAACAACATCATTGCAGCCTATGATAATAAAATCATTCCCTAGGCAGAAGCCGCCGCCATGGATCAAACCGAACATAGCCCAGGCATCGGACGGTGAATTAGCCGGGTGATGGATGCGAAGGTCGTTACCGTAATCGCCTCGCATGGTGACCTCTTGGTGTACCCAATCGCAATGGATGGTAGCGTAGGAGGCGGTTTCTGCTTGAAAGCTGCCGCCACGGCAGACAGAGGAGGGTTCGGAACATGTTCAGCTTTTACAAGATACTGTTTACAACTCAGTGATTAGAAGCAAGAGGGATGCATGGCTCTAACCTTAGCAAACTCTGGATTTGAAGATGGCATAATGAGCCAGTTTAACGTGTGCATTTTGTCCTCAAAGTACTCACTGCATCTTTGAAAGAGCCAAAATGGCTCCCTGTGTTTCATAATGAGACATCCTAGTTGGTGGTCTTGTAGCAAAAGAGTTGACAATGGTGGTACGAGAAGGTTACATTCATTCATTCCCACGGGCCACAAACCGAGCTTTTAACTAACCTTATATTTACCCACGCTTCGGCCGTTGATCGCATGACACGGTTATCTCAGCATAGGACCATTCAAGAAACCCGAAGCGCTTGACTCGCGGCTTAGAAGATCCGGCAAAGCTTCTCTATATGCCTCGGAGTTAGCTTCCCGAACTCCAGTCCGGAAGCCATCTCCTACTCCCTGGCACTGAATGCAGCCTGTATCACAGTTCCATGTCCCACCCTTAGCTCCCTTGGCCAGACAGGGAGGACTATCGACATCAGCACGTCCAGGGCAAACACCCCTTCTCCCATGTTGTCACTTGTGCCTCAACAGGGGCAAGGGGGAACCCTTGCTTCAAACGAGATATTGTTCAATCCTCTGGAGTTGAGATGTGGCCAGCAATGGGCCCCCTTTTGGAACTCTCCGGCTCTGTCAGTTCAAGCCACTACACCCATCCACTACGGCACTTCGAATGTCATCCTGTCACCGCTTCCGTACGACTACCATCTGCATGAGATACTCGACGTGACGCGGGCTTTTATTTGCAACATTGGGCCGCCGACCATTGCAGACTTCATGCTAGATGATTCGCCGAATGCACTGTCTCACCAGCTGAAGATATACAAGGATCCTTTCAAAAGGCGGCAAAAGCAGACCGAGTTCTTTGCATCGTATTGGATTCTCTACTTGTTCTTCCGGGTGGGTTGGCCTGTCTATCCGAATTTCAAGGAACAAGAGCTAACCGTGGGATTTTCCGTTCTTGGTGTGTCAGTTGCAAGTTACTGTTACTCTGGATCAGACTACCCTTGAAGAGTCGCCTTCATGGATGCATCCTACAAAGCTGCAGCAAGAGGTCAAGCACTTAGGTGTGCTTTCAACAGTTTATTGGGGAACTCTGGGACTTGGCGAGGTGGAAACTGGATCGTCTATGAACAGCCGGGTCTAGTGGTGGTTGAGGAGTCAACAGACCATCGGACATTAATGGATATAGCGGCGAAATGAATCAATGAGTTTATTCACACCCCCTCAGGACGCAATACAAGTTTCCAAAGAAGAGGACATCGGACCGTTTAGAGATAATCTCATTATCTATCCATCTTGGGTGCGCAATCTCGCGGAAGTGGCTTCATGTTTCAATATGTACTACACCTCCCATGACAAACAGATTTACTGCTTCTACAATGAATCCTCTGGCTTGGGTAACAGAAACAAGTTGTGGCAGAACATGAATTTATTCATCGAGTATCCGGTTGACTTCCACGTGTTCCCCATCCTGACTGCTCTGACTATAGACTCCTTCACACTTACTCATCTAGCAGATCAGGTCACCATCAATGGGAATGACGGTACCTGTCATATAAGACGCATCGTCACCAAGTAGAAGCACTGCCAGCTTAGCAACTTCCTCAGCCCTTCCTATTCGACCAAGCGCGCTAGCCTTGATAGGCCCCATTGCGCCCAGACTCAAGCCTATGATAGCAGCGGCCTTGTCCGTCATTGGCGTGACAACGTATCCTCTGGCAGCAGGGTTAGTTAAGGTGTAGATACTAATAGAGAACTCGTGATACTCACGGCGCGACGGCGTTGACCCTAATCTTCTTGGAGCCAACCCCCTTGGCGGCGCTTCGAGTAAGACCACTAACGGCATGCTTGCTTGCCGTGTAAGCGGTACCACCTACGAATCCAGTCAGGCCCGCCGCGCTGGATGTATTGATAATGGAGGCTTCTGGCTGTATATGCTGCAGCTGGGCTCGCATGCAGTTCTAGATACTATTGTGATAATTGGAAGTTGAAGTGACAGGGTCGGTTCGAGATATTGGGTAATCTGTCAGTTTGAGAAAGAAGGTAATGTTCAAACATGCCAGTGCTGGACTCTCATGTTATTTATGACGAGGAATCGAGCCTGTGGTGCTGACTCTTTTGGTTCTTCATACCGTGAGTCGGTTTCGGACATGCTCAACAGCCCGTGGAGGGCTTTTGGATGTTCCTTGTGGTCACAATGGCTTCACTCGAGTCATTATGTACACCCTCGGGTGGGCAAGACAACCACCTACATTTGCCAGCCGAGTATATAATGTTTTAAGTCCGTGGTCATCATCGGTGCTTAGCGGGACCTCAAGGCTCGAGTTGTGCCCTCATCCTCTGGCTGGATCATCAGTCCAAACAGAAACCACCAAACACCCAACATGATAGTTACCTTCAGAATAGGTGAGTAGGAGCATCCCGTAAGTGGCAGCAACTCCAGATGGCAGATTTTGTATCCTCGCGAGTCTATATTCAACTTTGAATACTACACAAAGAAACATATGGCTCTAGCTGCAAGAGTTTTCGGGCATGTCCTGCTGGTCTGGGAGGTGGTGAAACTTGGGGACGGCCAGGCATCCCCATTCCAGGGGCTGGCTACATTGGTCTTTACGAGTGCGGAGGAGATTGAGAACTACTCGGACAATCCTCCCATTATGATGAGGCAAGCTGAGGCTGTCCGTAAACTAGCCTGATGAGATATCGCCCCCAACTCATGTCAGAGTAATAAGATAACAAGACTTGATGTACTCGTGGTCTATGATTGCTCGTCCAGAACAAAGTGGGCAATGCCAAGACATATGCCAAGACACATACCCCTACAACGTAGTAGTTTAAATACCCAATGAAGCAACCTCTGCGAAATTCGACTAACCAGATAGGATATATCTGATACGTAGGATCAAGAAAATGGGGGGCGCAGTAGCACTTAGCCACTAGTTGAAATTACATCGTGCAGAAGCGGCTGATGCACCTCAGATCACATTGACTTGCTGCCCTTGATGATGCCATCTAGACCAGTCTCGACTCTTAAATCACAGCCAGCACCAACGTCGCGATGCAACCATGAAGCTCAAATCCACTTATAGGATCCTACTGCGCCCTTCAGCCTAGCCTAGGTATTCACAGGAACGGTGCATTAGTTCCTCGCTTGTCTCTGGGCTGAGAGCACCAAGATAAGCATAAAAAGGGAACCCCGAGACTCTCTCAACCTGCCTCCTCATTGCCCTTACTCGTTCTTCCAAAGCTACCCAGTCAAAGCACAGACAAACATGGCATTGTCTGCGCACGGTCGACGGTTGAATGCCTGGACAGGGCTGACGCTATTGCTGGTGGCCTTGAGTTCCTGGATCCCAGTTTCGAATGCCTCGGTACCATCCCCACGACATCTGCATCGCCGAGAAGCAATTGCTAAAGGCGTTGAATTGAGGGTGCTCCCCATAGGAGAGTATGTATTTCGTAGCGACGTCACTCAAGCTTCATATCAGCCCGACTAACAGCAAACTACCTAGTTCCATCACATGGGGCGCCAGGAGCTCAGATGAGAATGGCTACCGCAAGTATCTCTGGGACAGACTGGCCCAGCTGGAAAACAAAGTCGACTTTGTTGGGATAGGATATGATAACAGGCGCATGTCTGACCCAGACCACGAGGGACACCGAGGCAAAGTCATTGACGAGATCTCGACCTTGTCCTCTGTTGGCATAAGTGCAGCCCCCAACATTGTCCTCCTCCATGCTGGAACCAACGACATGAACAAGCCTGTAGACCCTGAAGGGGCCCCGGCACGCCTCAAGAACCTCATCAACAAGATCTTGAAGGTGTCACCCAAGGCCGTCGTTTTGGTGTGTCAGTTGGTTCCGTCAACCAAGCTCCAGACCACGCAACCTCGCATCAAAGCTTTCAATGATGCTATCCCCAGTCTTGTAGAAGAGCTCAAGAATGAGGGGAAGAGGGTGATTATGGTTTCCATGAACGACGCCCTCGAGCTTTCAGATATTGATGATGACCTTCACCCCAACGACGAGGGTTATGAGAAGATGGCAGTGGAATTCACAAAGGCCATCCTACTTGCTTCCAGCATGAATTGGATATCCGAGCCGGGTACTCCAGTAACCCCCACGGGATCAAGCTCGGCAGACAGGTGCAAGTCGACTCCATCGTGGTACAGCGCCGGCACCATCGCGACTGGCGCCAAAGTGTATGAACGCTGCTCCAGTTTGACTCATGTGTGTGCAAGACCGAAGCTGACTTTCTGTAGGGCTACTTCTGACTCCTCGTTCCATCAAAGATGGTCCCGCATGGGGCCTGTACATGATGGTGACTGCCCTCGTGATCGTATTCACTTTATGGATCTCGATGGCGACGGCTTCAAGGACTTGGCGTGTGTCGAGGCAGACACTGGAAAGACAAAGGTCATGATGAATATCCCAGACGGCAGCGGCAAGGGGGGGATGAACTGGAGAAAGGCAGAGACTATGGCTTCAGGGAAAAAGGGCCGTCTCGGTGCAGGAGTCAGATTTGCTGAGTGAGTACTTTACTTTGTCCTTCTGCAGTTTCTTGGCTGACTATTGTGTAGCCTCAATGGGGATGGCAGAGATGACTACATATACGTCCATCCAATCACGGGCGATGTCAGTGCATGGATAAACAGAGGCAAGGGTGAAGGAGATGCGCCATGGCAATGGCAGTCTATTGGCGTGATTGCTGAAGCGATAGGGGCGACACAAAAGAATCTCCAGTTTGTGGATCTCAATGGTGAGTACACAGCCCTAGACAACTATTCCATTCCCCTCCCCTCGTCGACATTCGCTAACAGGGTCGGCCATCTTGGAGGCGATCGCCGGGCTGATCTCTGCCTCGTCAACCAAGAGAGCGGCGAGGTCAAGGCCTGGATCAACAACGGCGCAGGCATCATGCCTGACTGGTATAGACTTGACACCATCGCGACGGGAGCCTCCAAGGCCGCCGATGATTCCGTCATCCTCGCTGATTTTACTGGTGAAGGCAGAGCCGACTACATGATGGTTGGCGCCGATGCCAAGGTAGTTGGCTTCATCAACCGTCTACAAGAGGAGACAATAGCGCCAAAGTGGTCACTGCCTGTCGTCGTCGCCGAAGGACCAGGCGAGACTAATCGAGAATCCATTCGACTGGCTGACGTTACTGGCGACGGCAAGGCCGACTACCTGCGTATGGGGAAGGACGGCAAGTTTGAAGTGTGGGAGAATGTAGGCAGAGGCGGCAAGTATCAGGCGGGAGAAGGAGTCTTCCTATGCGACTGTAAGTCTCGCCCAGCCTCTCTCATCTTACTGGCATACCATACCAATGGATACCAATGGATATCAAGATACTAACCCGCACCGCAATATCTAGTGGACGGTGATGGTGCAAGCGACTATTTCTGGATCGACCACGAAGGCTCAGGCTGGGCCTACCTGAACAAGGGAAGAGGGTCCAACGCCTGGGATGACTTGGGTCAGATCATGAAGAACAATCCTCATCCTAGAGAGTCGATCCGGATGGCAAGATTGACAAAGAGCGGTCGTGCAGACTACATTGTTGTCGATGACGACATAGGACAGGCCTGGTTCTGGCAAAACCTGGGTCCAAAGTCTGACTGGTCTTGGGGATCCCAAGCAGAGTGTGCCGCAGGCCCCAAGGCCACCATCAAGAGGAATTGGGGATGGAATTTCTATCCACGAAACGTGCGCTTTGCCGAGTAGGTTGACCTGACCTGGCCCACCCCTGCCTTGGCCAAGCAAGTTCCCTTGCCTTCTGACGGATAACCTGTGATACAGCTTGAACAAAGACGGCCTGGATGACTATATCTACATGAACAACGACGGAGCCACCGTGTGGTGGGAGAACCTGGGCACTATACCCATCACCTGGGGGCCTGCCACGTTGGTTGCTGACGGGCCAGAGGGGGTTATCCCTCAGGATGTTCACTTTGCCGATACCAACGGCGACGGTCTCCTAGACTACGTTGTGGTCGGCCGAGTGACCGGGAAGACTCGCACCTGGCATAACCTGGGCTTCCGCAAGGAAGATGGCTCGATCCGATGGAATACGCCACTGAGCTTTGCCGATAGAACCAAGTCTACTGGGTCTGCCATTAAGATTGCCGACGTGAGTTTGACCCCTTCTTGAGCTAGAGCATCCTCTAATGAATGGTTCATGTAGATGACGGGAGATGGGCGTGCCGACTATATGTCCATGGACCCAGAAAACGGGCGGCTCGAGTTTTGGCACAATCGCTGCTGGCCGCTTGACGAGTCCTCCGACGGCGGATCTTCTGGTGGATCTGACCAAGGCAGCTGGAAAGACATCAACTGCGAGCATCCGTCTGTTGTCAACTACACTTTGCCTGCTGCCGACCGCTGGAAAGATATCCGTTGCGACGAGGCCTGGGAAGACGCCTTGGATAACTGGAGGTCAATGTCAGACACCGGGCTCGGCTTCAGCGCAATAATCAGCGGCTACTTCAAGATGAACGAGGGCAAGAATTGCGGGAATATGGTGGAGGAGAACAACTGCTACGAGACCAAAGTGTGCGACGAGCGGCATGGTGGCGCGGCGCCCTTTTTGGTTATGAACTCTCTCGTCAGCTTGTCTCAGGTATGTGTCTGTCCCCTTTCCATGTCCCTACTCTACTGAAGCAGAGGACGGGTCGAATGTGGATTAACTCGAAATAGACGCTCTGGAACATGATCAACTTGTTCGGGGATGCAGGGGAAGCTATCAAGGGCGACATTGTGTTATTCGCAAAGACCTTTGCCCCGCCCGAACGTGAAGATGGCGTAGGCCTATATGTCATCCTTGATATCGTCGCCATGGGCTATGCTGGTATCTTGGCGCCTTTCTGGAGCAGGTGGGCTCAGAAGGTGAACTGGTCGAAACGCAATCCGAATGACTTTAACACAGCCAAGGATATCATCAACGACGAGACATACCAGGCCATCACGATAGCCAAGGACCTCATCACGCTGGAGTCCAAAGACCTGGAAGCAGAGAATCTGCTGGCAAACCAGATCAGCGCCATCATGAGAGCATGGACCGGTGGCATGAAGTCGTACGCCACCAGGATGTTCAACGGATCTGAGGCGAGCATCAAGCAGCTTTCCAAGCTCATGGCCAGCGGCAAATTAATCGATCCACTCGCACAGCTGGGCAACGCCACAAACATCGACCTCGAACTCAAGAAGACGCTCTACGGCATGATGGTCCCCATGGCGTGGAGGGTGGCCGGCCGAGACCTGAATCCATTGTACGTACAAGTAACTACCTAATACTCAAACACCCTCAGGAGCAAGCTGACTGACGGTTTCCTTCTTGGCACAGTATCCTAGACAGTGGGTTGAGCTGCAAGGACGCACCCAACGACAAGTATATCACGAATGTCCTTAGCGAAGACACTCGCAAGAAGAGGCTTATATGCGACAAGGGCAAGAACAGGGGGTATTATCTCGTCGGTGCCGTGGACCCCCCCGACAACTGCCCAAAAGCCGGGTGGGATGAAGAAACGGCCGAGTGCAAGGACTTTGAAGACCTCCCTGGCTTTGGCGAGCTGGGCACTCGTGTAGGTCAGACTGACGAGGAAGCGAATAGTGGTACCCAGGATTGGGGACTTTTGTCAGTCGAGGACATTGTGTTTGGGTGAGTTTTTCCGTCTTTGACTTGTGCTTCTTTTCTATGTAGCCCAACCCCCCCTAGTTGGTTCCCTGCTGACCCTCGTCAAGATCCCTGGCAACCTTCAAAGCCAATGGTTACAAAAACGTTGGCGAGGGAGCGAGACGTGGCGAATGGAACAGCCTTGATCAGTGGGAGAAGACGCTCGGGGACTTGGTGGACAACAACATCAGAGCCCCGTACTTCTTTGACCTCCCCGTCTGCAATGCCATTGATGCCTTTCTCAACTATAAGACTGAGGGCGAAGGTGAGACCAGCAAGAAGAACAGAAAGTACTACTTTCCGTGCAACGAGGTCATCGATTGGGACTCGTCGATTGCTGAAATGGATATTGACTGAGCCCCAGTGCAGTGAAGGATTTTCTTTCTACTTTGTATATGTTATAACTTTGAACTTGGTCCTCGCAATAAACATCCACATAGTGTTTTTAGCATGCTTGATGCGTCAAGTCCTGAGGGACCTTGGGCCTCGATCTTCTGAAAGCTTCAAATCATAGTTAGAGAGGCGTGTCATTGTGCCGCCCCTAGAGGTCCCGGGTTAGTGAATTGTCTCTACCCGGCCTTCACCGCTTCATGTCCTCATTCATGAGATCAGAACCACAGAAAGTTCCAACATCAACCCGATGAGGCACCTGATTCGACCAGCCAAAACAATGGCTTCAATTGCCAATAAGAAACCAGGATCGCAGCTCAGCCAAAATCCAAAAGGAAAAGATCGAATTCAACGAACGAGACCACGTGTAAACTAGCATTGATGCGACTATGACGTTCACCGATTTTGCCCTCCTGGCCTTGATCCCCTACCATTCCGATAGACTCAGTGTTCTCCAGGGCATGACCGTTAGTCAAGACGACAGAGATTATGGCAACAACCACGGGGACGAGGATGGATTCGAAACCCTTGCGGAATGCGAGCCCAGTTGCAGGTATTGGCCAGCGAAGTCATGGTTAGGAGAGTGTCAAAGGGCAAATTGCCACAGCCCGCAACAAGGAACTCAAAAAGGTTGATGCAAGTCTCGAAATTCCCAGACAGATCTGTCTAGCAAGATGAAATTGGTTGTTGATGTATTCTTTCTCTTCTCTAAGGAAACCAGTGCATTAGCCCTGCCCGAGACAGGATAACTAAGCCACAAACCAGTGTTATACATCACAAACTGCTCTCATATTCGAAGGTTGTGCAAGCCGGTGAACGACCTCAGGGGAGTCTACTTTGAGGTTCGTCTCTCGCCGAAGCAAAGTGTCAATGATAGGGTTGAATCCGTATTTCAAATGCCGCTGTAAACCCCTGTCTTGTAAAAGCACTGCCAGTAGACGAGCTCCGACAAAACAGTAAGGGTCGAAACCCCAGTTTCATAAGGATCATAGCCCTGCTAGCCTTGGGTTAAACGCCTTCTAGCTCAGTTATCTCATAGAGGGTCGGGCTTAACTATAATAAAGAACACATTTCCAAATCCCAATAGAAACATAGTTACTTTTTTTTTTTAGTTCTTCTATTAGTTTTAAAGGAAATATTAGCACAGTATAGGGTAGGGAGCTATGTATTAAAATATGTTCTAGGAAGCAAATTAAATAAATAAATATACCTCAGTGCTTATTATTTAAATATAAGTACTTAATTTCTTAATCTTCTTATTATATAGGGTGTGAAAAGGGCGTCATCTTGCTATTATAAAGACGCTGGTTTTTCTGAAATCTGTCTTTGTGACCGGCAGCATCAGCGTCAGGTGTGGCGCTGCACACTCGTGGCTAAGCTGATGATGTCACCAGTGAGTGGCTGCAGCGCGGGGCGCTGCCGAATTAGGTTAATGTCGGAAAAGCAATAACAAAAGACCGAGTGGGAGCCCCGCCTGGGGTAACTGGGCCAACCAACCACTACCAACAGCAATTAACAATAATACATACACATCGCATCGCATCGCATCGCATCGCCAAATGAATCGGCATTACTAGCGAATCCAGCATCGCCAAGGACACGCAGCGAATGGAATCCCAATTACATATAGCAATAACTCGGTGGTTGGAGGATCTTCCTCAACCAGACGATCAAACTCTCTTCGATGAGCCCGAGCCCGATCTCGCTCCCCAGCCGCCAGCCAAGAAGCGAAAGATCCATTACCGAAGCATTCACCTCCCATCTCCTGATAGATCGACTGCCAGCTCCACAGACAATACAAAACCGTTTAGTCGCGCGTCTGTAGCAGGAAGGATGACGCCAGAAACGCCAGGAAAGCGTAAAGCCGGCGAAATCGTAACTATCGACGACGAGACTCCCCGACCAACCAAGATCGCCTCCAACGCCAGCTCCATCCCAGACCTGTCCTCGCAAAGCAGCCAGCGATCTGGTCGCTCGTCACCCGTCAAGAACTTTCCCATTCAGGGCATTGGAACTCATAGTCTGACGTGTCGGACGCTGAACCCGAATCAGCGTGATATGCCGCCGGCGTTGTTGACCTTGCTGGGGGAGATTGCGGATATCGAAATGTGCTGGGGTTTCATCCCGGCTTATCTACAGGTTGGTAATACAGTACCTCTGCATCACATCCATGTCATATCAACTGCTAAGTGGTTCATGCAGCCAGAAATTGTGAAGCGTTTACAAAGTGATAGATCATTACAGCGGCTTCGTCCATTTGCATACATTCCATCAGATGACTCTAGCGTAGAGCCCCAGGACCCGGCATCAGTACCAGGGCTTTTATCCGCTGTTGAAAGCATAGTAGACCAGGCAGGACGATGCCAGACGTTAGGATTTGACGAGACGGGATGGAACCATCTGGTGCACAGCCCACTCCTCCACGCCGCTCTTAACGAGAAATGGTGGCCAGGCAATTCGTTGACGGAGTACTCTCCATGGTGCGTTTCTCTTTTTTCTCATAACTTCTATGGCTAACTCAGTCTAGCATGAGTGCATCCGTCACAGCACGCTTTCATAGATTCCTGATTCCTTCGACAAAGGTGGACTATGTCTTGCACATCAATCCCGCTCTGGATCTCGACGCATCCGCCGATGCAGCCGTTCAGCAGCTCCAGGACAGCGTTGTGGAAAACTCTATTAACCACACGGCATTCGACCCCTTGCGTAGCTATCCTATATGCGTTAGCATTGAAACAAAGAAGTACGGCGGAGACCTTAAGAAGGCTGACCTGCAGCTGTGCTCCTGGCAAGCTGCGCAGTGGACCTTGCTCTCAGACCAGGCGGGCGATGCTATTAGCAGGTTACCCTTCCTTCCAGGCATTATTGTACAGGGACACGAGTGGAAGTTTGTTGTAACGACGAGAACGAATGAGGAGACAGTAAGTGACGTGAGATGATGACTGCTATTCATGATGTATGCTGACGTTGGCATAGACGCTCTGGGCCAGCGCTTCGTTTGGCTCGACCATGACATCGCTTGGTGTGTTGCAGATAATGGCGGGGTTGAGCAGGTTGAGAGGATGGTCAACAGAAGTATTTTGGCCATGGTATAAGGAGTATGTTCTTCATATAACATGACATATTGACAACAAGAGACTTGAATACATTGGCAAGACAATGAAACCGTATGTTTAACTTTACTCTCGTTTGTGCCCCGGATTGCATTAACTTGGTTCTGCCATCTTTCACTGTTCAAAAACTTGGCCAATTTAATAAGGCCTTGATGTACAAAGTGATAAATGTCGAGGCGATTCTTTTCTAAATAGTGACCATGTTTTCCACTGTGTTAACAATGGAATATGATGCTATGGTGTGTTAAAATTATTTTCTTTGTTCTTGTTGAATGAATCCCAGCCCTTAATGGGGAAATTGAACCAGAAGACCGGTGGCCGTGAACAAATCATCGAGACCATTGTTGTCTATGGGAGGGAGCTCATCCTATAGCATGGATGGAATTTCTCCACGAGCGACCGTGATGGATATCAAGCTCAGGTTAAATGCTGACGAGCTCATTCTGACAGATGTTTCATCACATTGGCTAGTCATATCACGATGAGTGTGATTTCCTAGAGGCCATGGCGAGGAGATGTGCCCAGGATCTGAGGATGGTGGCGACTTTTCGCACATGGAAATGGTGTATTTCCCAAACTAAACGATCTTCGTCATCGGTTATCCCGATTTTAACTATAATAAAGAACACATTTCCCAAACTAAACAAGGGCCGGGATCTTAGCGAAGTTGCCTCTGTGCCACAGACCATACTATTGATGCATCGATGGAACCACATGGATGAGCCCAGACTCCCGAAATCCCTTGTTGGCTTTGTCGAGTTGCTTGTCTAATCGGGGAACAAAAGAAGCTATAACAAACAGCCATTCTATGCCGACACTCTCAAAGGGAGGAAATCCTTTGTAAACTTTCAAATACCCTTAAGTTTTCTCCTTTGACTTCTTTATTTGGTTCTAATTTTATTTTGTGAACTTTCTTTACCAACTCATCCACTCACCGCACAAAGGGCCTGCACATCGCCGGAACCGCCCACCTTTGACAGAGCTATCTAACGCCTGGCTAATAACAAAGTTGCTGCCATGCTCCGCTTTGAGCTGGTCAGACGCACAGGCTTGAGGTAGGCGTGAAGAACCCAGCAGTGCAGTTCTGGACCGGAACAATGAACTAATAATCATGGTACATATTAGACAGCTATATATTTATGTTGTCCTCGACCTACAGCCATTTCTTCGCCATAAGAATCGAAAACCACATCGCCAATTTCTCACTTTTATACTTCACTCTGCAACATCTCTTCACTATCGTCTTCCTTGTCAGCACATCCTCAGCATCAACATTCCTTCACTGTTACTCTCATAATCGTCGTCCAAACTAATATCAACAATCTACGATTTTGAAACTCGACTGTCAGACGTCCTCTTATCATCATCATCGTCATCAGGATGGAGGCCGATTTCCCCAAGTCCGCGTTAGAGGCGCAAGATCATATCCGCCAGATCCGTCGTGACAAGGGTCTCGGCGATGGCCCTGACCAGATTGGTAACAATGGAGCTGATCTTGAATCAGCCTTGAAAATGTAAGTGCAAATTGGATTCTGTTGATATTTAGAGTGACTTGTTGACCACAGGAAAGCCTCTCCAACGACCTCTACCAGACGTCGACACACTTCCTCTTGGAGTTGATTCAGAATGCCGATGATAACTCGTACATGGCCGAAACACCAACCATGTCCATCTCATATTCACCCGGAAAACTCAGAATCGACTGTAACGAGCGCGGATTCTCTAAGAAAAACATCGAGGCCATCTGCAGAATCTGCCAAAGCACCAAGAGCGGCGAAAGCAAGTCAGCGGGGTTTGTAGGCGAAAAGGGAATCGGTTTCAAGGCCGTATTCAAGGTTGCGTCCACCGTCTGGATCTCATCTGGCTACTACTCGTTCCGCTTCGATCGCGATGGTCACCTAGGCATGATTGCGCCTATTATAGATCACTTCCCCGAGCAGACCAAGCAGGAATGCACCTCGATTTTTCTCGAGCTGGAAAAGGGCTGCGACGAACAGCGCATTGTCGAGGAGATGAAGTCGTATGATGACAAGATTCTGCTCTTCCTGCGGAGACTTCGGAGACTTGACATTGACTGTAATCCAGGGGGTAAGGATGGACGCTTCCAAAGAACCTTTACTCGGGGGGCCCAGCCGGCTGAGAACCCATCCATGATGTCGCTTATGAACAATGGTGTTGCAAAACACTACTTTGTCTGGCGGCATACAGCCAAAGACCTCCCTTTTGAGACTCGTCGTCCAGGCATCACCACCTCCGAGATCGTTCTCGCGTTTCCCAACACTGGCGTCAACGGAGATGAGCCTGTCCTTCCCGTGATCGAGCCTCAGAATGTTTATTCTTTTCTGCCTATCCGAAACTACGGGTTCTCTGTACGACCCCCTTTACCCCATCTTTAACCTGCTTCAAGCTGACTCTGTCCTAGTTTCTTCTGCAAGCCGACTTCCTTCTCCCGGCGAATCGAGAGGACGTTCACGTGGACTCAAAATGGAATATACATTTAAGAGACCAGGCTTTCGAAGCCTTCATGGACGCCGTGCGTCACATGGATGGTTTGAACAACTCTCTGGGGCACAGCTGGGTTCGTTACGCGCCCACCACCCTCTCTCAAAGCGAGTTCTTTGAGAAATTGAGAGATAATATTTCGCATGAGTTGGAATACGGACGCTCGTTAGAGTCCATGGCTGGTCACAAGAAACAGCCAGGTAATCTCATCATGGTCTCCGAGGACTGGAGAGATGACGATGGCCGCCCGTTAGTAATGGACACAAACAACGAAGACCAATTTCTTGCCGCAAAATACCACGACCCCGAAAATGAGAAATATCTACTCAGGTTGGGTGTCAAAGTCATGAGTGACAACGTCTTTATTGATCGGCTGATCAGACTCCTCCAGAAGTGCCCACGGTCGATCCTGGAGAAGAAATCCAACGCGTGGCATGCCAGTCTTGCACGTATCATATGTCAAAAGAGTCTATACTCGAGGTACGACACGAGGATGTCTAGTTTACCAATTATCCCGCTGAGAGGTGGAGAATGGGTTAGCCGGAACAGAGACAATGTTTACCTCCCAAGCAGCTCTGAATCGGCCATACCTGAGGGGATCACGATGATTATGGTGGATGACAAAGCCGCTGCTGACCCTGACCGGCGGAAGCTTTACGAACTGTTTAACGTTCCCGTGGTCACGAATTACCACATCAAGGTGGCCATCGTCAACACACACGGCAGCCTGAATTTCAACCCCAATGCCCTATCTCCGACGGTCCTTGTTTCCCACGCTGAATTCATTTACAATAACGGTGGCTGGTCAACTAGTCTACGTAGTCGTCTATGGGTGGCGACATACTTGGGCTGCTGCCGTAGAGGTGAGAACACGTATCGGCCTGATGATGATGACCCGTATTCTGCTAGTCGTATGCTACCAAAGGAACCGAACCAGACGTACGGGTTTCTACATCCGGCTTATTTCGAGGCGGAACTCTCAGAAAATAAGGCCTGGATCAAGTTCCTGTATAGCGTTCTCGGAATCTGGGTCATCCCTCGAGTTTGTGACTTGGAGATCGTTTTGGAGAAGTACCCGAGTCAGAAATCGTTGACTATGCTCAGAGATCGGTGGCAAATCTACAAGGATTGTGTCGGAATTAAGGAGTTGGCTGAGGGTATCAGTTCAGCCCGGGTCAAGTGCACGGGGAGCATGACAAGGGAACAGATTCGGTATACCTATGCCCCCCTTGACCACCTTACGAAAGACTTTGGGCCCGTGGCACCGTTCATCGACATTCCCGAGCCAGAGGATCCCAGGTGGAAGCCATTGCTGAAGGCCCTAGGGGTGAGGGTGGAGGCCGATCTTGACTTCTACCTCTCCTGTTTGAGATATGCAAAGAAGAGTGGTAATGGCAGTTTCGAGTTGATTCGGCGTGTAATGCACGAACTTGAAGAATGCGGTAACTCGTCTAACTTAGTGTAAGCATGGCCCTGATCAAAGTCGTCAAGAATTGCCTCGTACTGACTGATTCTAGTAACCCCATTGGGAAGGACAAGCTGATCCTAGTCCCACCCAAGACAGAGGGCGGCGAGCGAAGATGGGTGTCCCAAGACGAGTGCTTCTGGCGAGGAGAGCCTTGGCTGACCCAGTCAGTCGGCCTCGAGAGGCTTTATCCCGATCTCGAGACCTTCTTTCGCACCCATCTCAACGTGAGGAACGCCGGCGTTGACCACCTGATCAAGGAAGCGGCTGCAATCCATACACTGCCTCAGCCAGCTTTGCCTCGCATCCAACGACTGTTCTTGGCTCTCGACTATCATGTCAAAGCTCATGGTCTAAGCAACGATCAGAAGAAGGCGCTTCTAAGCACCAAGATGTTTCCCATCACCAACAGTGCCATGGATGACACCTACGAGTACTTGAGCTCTGCCAATGCCAACGACAGTTGGTTGATTGCCGACAGAAGCTACTTCAGAGAACCGTTTCAGTCGCTAATTTATGTCCTTGTATTTGGAGCCGAGTTCATCTCGAAGATCAAGCACTTGTTGGTGAATTTGGGCCTAAATAATAGGTTTCTCAGTGACCTGGCTGTGAGCACTACCGAGGCACATGGAAATACGCATCTCAGCGAGGATCTTTCCGAGAGTTACAGATCACGCGGCAAGTATTTATTCAGGTATGTTTCCATGTCTTGAGTGTTTCATGAAGACCATGCTAATCTTGCGTTTTCTTAGATTGATGGGAGAGAGTGTAGAGAATAAGCAGCAGTTACGCCGCTGTTTCAGTCAAGTCCAGGTCTTCACCTCTGACAAAGTAGTACAGAGCTGGCAAGCAACTCTCAACATGCAACGGATTGACAGCTCCTTCGCCGAGGGCACCGCCTTCCTAGAGTGCGACTATGCAGGGGATCTTCGTATATACCTACGCTCAGGGTACGAGAAGGAGGCGCATCCTTGCGAGCTAGCAGAGCAACTGAGGAATTTCTTCAACATACCGATCGAGCATAGGGATCTCATCATGATGGTGCTCACCGACAGGGAAGGGAGACTCGATCGCCTATTCCAAGAAAGGGGCATTTCTCCGTACCAGGAAGACTCCCCTGAGCCAGGTGAGCTTGACGGCGAAGAAGGCGAGTATAGGCCCGTACAGAATCCGGCACCGAGCAAGAAGAGTCGTCTTGGACTCACCAATGGCTCAAGATTCAACCGCCTGTTCAGCCACGCTAGATTCAGTCCATCATTCTTCAAGCAGGCCGATAACGTAAGTAACTCTCTACCAACATATGATGTAGCCGTTGCTCGTGCTACACAAAACGCTCTCGGACGACCAGTAGAGATTCGAACATTCGCTGGTGCCATGACCTTGCCATCGGTGAAGGGCGCGTTGAGAGATCTAGAATTCACTCAGAAGACCGGTGCGGTGATTGGCACTCCCACCGGGCCACCTCGGATGCTGGATCGTGTATTTGGACTCACAAAGCGTGACTCTGAGGTTGGAGAGGCCATTGTAAGTAACCCGTTCCCAAATTCTGCTACTACTGCTGACCGCAACTCAGGTATCCGATATCCTATCAATTGTGCTCGACTCGCAATATAATCGCGAGAAGATGTGGACTCCAAAGGGCTCGAGGGGTGGCGACCGCGCAGCTTTCAACTTCACGGACTCGACTGGCAGATTCAGTGCTTTCCTCATGCGTCTCGATGGTATGCCCGGTAAGGCGAAGGGGTATACGCGAATGACATACCATCTTGACGTCAAGGCTACGGATTCGGGGAGTTTTAAGATTACCCAAGACGAGCTTGACAGAGTAAGTTTACTTCTCACCACAAGACGAAGATCATAGCTAACAATTTCATAGGCTCGCAAGAACTCGGTCCACAGCGAACCCCATCCCGACGAAGCCGCCCCATCCAAAGACGTCTCAGTCTTGGTGCATATTTCCGACGTCCGCAAGGAACCAAAGATTCAGTTTCTCACCGACCCGTGGGACTTGTTCGAAGACGGCCAGCTGATTCTGGAGAATGCCCGAAGCTACCAGGCCAGGCTCGAGCTGCGGCCTCGCCAGAACACCAAGGAGGCGACCAGCTCTGAGGTTGGGTTCGACGCGGTGCAGTTCAGGGCGAGTGCAGAACCAGTGAGGGAGGATCCTAGCCCGGAGTATGAGGACCCTAGTCCGGTGTATCAGGATGGGAAGGGGGGCCATGAGAAGAAAGGGGATGCTTGAGATATTGGTGTTGATGGGGCGATGATGGACACAGGAACTGGTTAACTTGCCGGATTGTACTATTTAGATATGCACGTTTGAGTTCTAATTTGAGCTTTCTAAATCTCTGAATATTTCCGACTATTAGTCATCCCTTTACGGTCAGGGTTAGTGGTAGCAACGTGGACTTGATATGAGTAGTCACTGAGGTCTACCCTCGTGAGCCGGGCACACAATTGTTCGCCAAGCGTAGGAGCATGTTTGAGACCTTTCTGAAGGAATTGGGCACGGATTGAGTCAATATTTTTTCTATCTGCATGCACTGGCCCTTTGCTGAGACCATGAAAGCTGCCAACGACCTGTACAAAGAGGGCTGGTTCCAAACGTCTGGTTTGTCAAACTACGCGGCTTGGGAGGTCCCGTATGCGTGGAATATTGTTAGCCTTTGGGGCGTAATTACGGAGCTACAGAAGTCTGGTCAAAATAGCTAGTAGCAACAATAGACTGCGCTATTCATGAGGCATCGACATCATCAATCAACCGTTCCATTGACGCCATTTCATTTCTGCAGTGTCCGTTTCCCCCATAACTATGTCAGAACCCTCGAACCTTTTGTTTCAGTTGCATAAAAACACACCGTACCTGGTCGGTAGTCCATAGTCACCTCGGGCCGCCAAGCACGGGTCACTCCAACACTCCGGCCCGAGTGACTAGCGTGCGGTGGTGTCATTGATAAAGTCCACCTAGGTATGAACCTTGTTCATAGTGACTCGAAAGGTCCCGGGCCGAGCATGTCAATTTCCACTTGATTTTCCGAAACCTCTGTGCTTGGCCAAGCCGTTGACCACATCACCATTAGTCGATGATCACTGTTCCAGACCAAAGCCCCATGAGCCAGGGTTAGGTATAGAAGAGAGCGGTCACGGTCAATTACTATTTACGATTTTCGCAAGTATACTATTGCTATGTGTTCATAACCGAGTGTAAGTCATCAGGTAGCAGCGCATATCAAGGCGAATTGCCCCCGACGTCCCCAAGCTGTACGTTATTGAGCTTGTGTTGTGGCTGGTTCGGTAGGTCAGCCATCCTGAAGACTGCTCATGAACCAGGAATGGACACATACACACCATCATCGTTAATGGTGAACGAACGAGACACCCTTAAGAAGAAAACCCCTGCTCACTAGCCATGACTTCTCTGGCTTTCACTGCACGGGCTCCTTGGTGGTCTGGAGAGATTTGGCCTCCAGGATTAGCGTCAACACATTTACAAGACGTGCCTCCACGTCGTAGGAGAGAGCGGTGGCAAGAATCTGGATCTCGTCCATAACTCTTGCAAGGATGATATCAATTGACTTACATTGGCCACGGTACGCTGGGCCGAATGAGTCCAAAGGGCAAGTAATGTAGTGCTTAGGCACGCCTTTTTATTCCCAAGTCTATATGGAAGAAGGCCGGCTTGACAGAGGTGTTGCTGCGAGAAACAGCCATGACACACGCCTGGGAGTCACTTTGACCCATCATGTCTCGATGCACCTCTGAACGTTTGGGCGAGTTCTTGGAGTGTGTCCAAAGGGAGCAATACATTGAGTCCTTATCATATTCCTCAGTAATGGAGGTGCCAGGTGTATATCAGGGGCCGAATCGGTGGACCATGAGTCAAACGTTTGTTCCATCAATGTCACGACATGAGCCTGCAACGAGATCAAAACAAATTTTACGGTTGATGAAATGTGATATTTAAACATATTGCATTAGATATAAATGTCTAGTTGTGTTAATGACTATATTTCTCTTGCTAGGTGGCTTTAGCCTAGTTACTCTTTGCGTGCTATATTGTAAGGCAAAACCCGTCCAAAGGATCAGTCACTTTGAACTTATACGCACCCTATATGCAAAAAAGAAAAAATGTTTGTCATATAACCTCGGCGTTGCACTTGCTCAACACTATAACTAATACGTTGGGCACCATGTCCCACCCAACACAGAAGCATTCATTTCATATCTAAGTTAAGGGCACTTGTGAATAGCGAGAGACTTGATAAATCTTCCGAGTGAGCACAAGAGCGCTGATCGAAATTCAGCATAACTAGTATTATATTTAAGAAGAAAAAACTGACACGAGAGAGGGTTGCAGTCACAGCTTGGGAATCACAGGTATGAGGATCTAGGGTTTTTAGCAGCACCACAGCGAGAGGACGGACGGATTTCAAAACACAGCCTGTTTGATAGCCCCAAGTAACGCGGGGAGCAGCCGGGCCGATACAGAGCCTTTTAAATACTGTCATAGAAACAGCAAGACATAAAACCGGCGATAGGAAGCATCCATCCTTTTGTACCTATGATACACCATTCTAGACCTTGATTCATCACGCTCACTCGGCTCAAGTCCACTTCACTGCTCAAATCGTACGCTCTACCGACTAAAGAGCTGACACCCCCAATAGTATCATCACCATGATCAACACAACTCCATTAACAGTGGCCCTCCTAGGTTGCGGTAAGACTCGTCTCAATTGTTAGCTCAAGAGACTGCTGACGCATTGCGAAAGGCAACCTCAGAACTGCACTCGCCGCGGGAATCCTCAACCCAATCAACGGGGACGTCGTCAATGTCAACCATCTGATAGCCACTGTTGGTAGCGAGGCTTCTCAGCAGTGTATCCAAGGAATGTCAGAGCTGTCCAGGAAGCAGACGTAGTCTTGCTAGCCTTCAAACCTGTCAAGAGGGAAGAAGTCTTTGGTGCTCTTGGGTTCAAGGAGGTTCTGCGGGGCAAGCTGGTCATTAGTATCATGGCTGGTATCTCCATCAAAGAGTTGAACCGGCTGGCCCTTGAGGGTAAAGATGCCTTGAAGGATCCAAGCCCCCTACAAGCTGTGCGAGCGCCGTGACTCTGTACACAGCCGATTTGGAAATACTTTCTAAGAGAAACGAGGAAATTGCATCTTGGGTTTTTAACCAGGTTGGCGAGGCACAGCTGATATCTGAGAGTACCTTTGATATCTCTGCTGTGCTAGTCGGCTGTGCAGGTTCGCTATTGTTGCTGGCTGTCGATGGCCTTTTGGATGCTGCTGTTGCAGAAGGGGTAAAGCGGTCGGAAGCCACAAAGATGGTCGTCAACAGCGCGATTGGAATGATGAAGTTGGTCCCGGCTGGTGATCATCCCAGTGTGCTACGAGAGAAGATTGCCTCTCCCGGAGGCTGTTCGATCAGGGCGCTACTGGAGCTAGAAAAATTAGGGGTAAGGTCAGCGTTCACAAGCGCAATCATGGCTGCAGCTGAGAGATCCAAAGGAATATCTAAGAAGTAGCGTGGTTGCGTCCTTGAGACGGCCACTGTGTTAGCATTGGGATATGTTGGAAATGTGTTCTTTATTTTAATTGAAGCCGGAATAACCGACATATAAGATCGGCGTTGACCGCTCAGTATTTGTCTCGGTCCCGGGATTTCTTGGTTGCGCATCTGGATCCTCATCATATGAAACGACAAAGATATCCCTCCCGGCATAAAGAACCACTACAGCAACAAGAATCAACTATTAGCTAAACTGGCCGTAAAAGAATCTCATACCCTATCGTCATGTTGTTCAAGTAGCTCCTCCGGGTGTTCTTTACAGCTTCGTTTGTAGGACTGCCGTGCCTTCTCGCATGGCCGCCGGAGGGGCGGTCCATGCTGTCACTGGGCAAGACATTGTTGGCATCACGATATTAGGCAGTGTCACACATTGATGTCAGCCGCCAAGCACGAATCCATGCGAGATTAAGGTTGACTAGAGGCTTGACCTAGTATATCAACCTTAAAGGCAGGCCAATAGGTCTGCTCGATCCAGGATCCCAAGCACTGCAACGCCATCAACAGTTTGTAGGCCGCAAAGTGACTATCTGTGCCACCGATATCCAGTTTGTTGTAAAGTTTTGACCGGCCGTCTTCCAAAGTTGAGGCAACAAAGTGCCAAGAGTGGCCTTGAACCACAATACCTGGAAGACAATCTATCGACTTAACCTTGTTATTGAATTGGAGAGACCGCCACTGGGCAGAGTGCCATGTTCCCATCTGAAGCAGGGCCTTGTCCCAGTCAGACTGACGCTTAGTCTGGATAGAGAGAGCAATGGGATGCTTGCAAAAGTTGCCCCAGTCTGTGTGGTTTATTGAGAGACCTGGTCGCTCCCCTGTGAAGGATTCAATGACTCGGGCTTCTGTACTTGAGTCTTGGGGTTTAATGCAAATGCAAAAGTCAACCATCTTAGAAGGGGCGCCTTTCGGTTTGTATTCTGTGACGATCTGCGCGCCAGTGCTGTATCTAATCAGCACGCTTCCAGGTGAAATTTCATGACAGGGCCACAAACCAGTATCTATAATCAACCAAATCGTCATTATCTGCCCCTTGGAAGGCAAAATCGAGAAGAAGGCGATGAACATCCATGTTCCAGGATGATTCACCTTGGCGATTTTGATCACACTCGACAGCGCGCTTCACAACTTGTCGGACGAGGGCAGTAGGCGGGATACGCCACTTTGTTGACTGCGTTTGGGAATCGAAAAAGGCAAATTGTGGGAAATCCCCTAGTTCTTCCACCTAGAAAAGGTCAGCGATGAAATGATACAGTCCACACTCAAGCTATACCTCTTCTCGCAGTTCAAGAGGCAAAATTGCCTCCCCAAATGAGATGCTGTTCAAGCTTCGGCGGAGACTCTTTAGTGATGGAGGCAGTCGGTGGATGTTTGGTTCGAAATTAAGAGGTTGAAAACCTGTTTCTTGCTTTTCGGCATATCGGAACTGCTTTGTCGGTGATGAAGCTCCAGAAGCTGCAGAGGAGGATGCCAGAGACGGTGTAGAGCGACCAGACCGGCTCCAGTCATCTCGGCGCCAGCCTCTCAGACCATCTCCCTGTCGTGACGCTTTTGGCGCCTGTTCATAAACATCTTCCTCATCATCTGAGTAGGCAGAGTCTGATACAGATGAATGCGAAGGCGTCAAAATTTCACAACGATTGCACCTTCGTGTCGCGTCTTGACGATGGACTTTGTTTATTTTGAGACGCTTGATAGGTCGCGTAAACAGCGTTTGAGGCGGTGTCTAATCGACCGTTTCTAACCAAGAATGGACGATTCGATACTCGTCTTGATGATTCTCAATAACGTAGACGTCTTTCATTCTTAAAGCTGATCCTGGTCGCACTATGACATGTTGTGGTGTAGCGCTGCTTACGTCCTAAGAGAGAGTGGATGGAACGTTGGCAGGGTGATCACACTTGCTGGATCATGTGACAGATGGTGTAGGTGTAGGGTAGGATCAGGTTCTGGCAGTTCTACATCAAAATGCGAGATTGACAAAGTCAACAAAATGTGACGGGCGGCGATTTTCAATTGGTAGGTGAGTAAAGTGGTGATGGAAATTTATTTATCATTGTATATAGTAACTCTCTCTCTCGTAGGCCATTAACTTTGCTGTCTTGACACTGATTCTGCGAGAGCCCTTGCATACTTTTTTCTGCCACCACTCAATTTTCTTCAAGTGCAGCCGCCACCCAGCTCGTCTAGAGAAGGTCACGTGCCGGTGAGTCTGATCCTACAGGCAGCCAAAGAGCTTATGGGTCAAACCCTTATCTGCGCTAGTGAAGAGTACTAAAACCCTCACAGAATGACAGCAGATAACTAAGTATTTCTTAACAGTGGCTTCCTTTCTTCGATTGGTGGTAAGCTCAATGTGGCTCCATAAGCTCCTAAGCTGCCAGGTGGCCTAAAAAAAAAAACACGCTGGCCTGGCACTAAAATTGAATGGGGAGAGTGGCGGTGTTTTTTTCACACTACCTGGCTGCTTAAGGAATACTGGCAAAATGATTTCCTATTCTTACTCGGGGTCAGGTCAGCCTCAGCTCCGGACCAATTGCCTCGTTAATTCGGGTATCAGTTACGGTGCAATCAGGGCCCTCATTGACGCCATAATAATAGGGTACATTTATGGTAAATAAAATGATGGCGTAGGTTAGACCTCATTTGCGATGTCATCTGCCTTATTATTGATGCCGGGACTTGCGCCGCAATTGGCGGGTTGATGAAACTATCATGAGATGGTCTTTGGCTGTGTGGGTTTGAGAGTACGAAGGTTTGGCTGTTTATTAAATCTAATTTCACGTGACTATACACGTGACGAGAGTTCTAACCGAGATTCATGAAACGGACCAGGCCCACTGATACCTGTGGGAGTGTTGCAATGTCCCGTTTCAACTAAGATAAGTCACTACAACATCGAGCTCATGAGTTAGGCTCTGAAGTGGCACTGGGTTGGGACTGACATTGGACATCACATTTACCCAAGTCTGGTCGTGCGTGTACAAAACCGCGAACCCCCACGAGCACCAACCAACCTTGTCTCAAGATTGTAGAAGCTGCGTTTAAAGTGTTTCCAGCAATTCCGCACGTTTCTGAATGAGTTTGAGTAGGTATCAAGCTTAGAGATGCTTGTTTGGACAGTTTTCATGAGATGGTGGCCCGACCAGTTGCCTGCTCATGTGGTAGGTGCCCCAGTTATAAGAAAAACGAAAGACTTTAAAGAATACCCGAAACTTGAAGAGGCGTTTTGTAGCTTCTCATAACTGGCTGAGCATGCGCTTTCAGGCCGAAATCGCTTGTTTATGTAGGTAGACTTCATGTGATAATACTCTCACAACTCACCTGAAGACAAAGGGACTACATGTAAGATCCCATGAAAAGCACCTAGAATACCTGCAAAAGAGATTGTCAATACTCGAAGGGTACCTTTGAATTCCGGTGAACTGCCTAGAATATAATTGGGAAATCATAAAGGCCCGTTTGAAGTGATTTTATGACATGGTACTACAGTCGCATTCCAGTGCCGGGGGTCTCATAAGAACCTGGATTGCCGAGTTCGGGAGCTGGCTACTAGCGATTGCCTCTTAGACAGTATACTGAGCTAAGGAATATCTTCGGTAGTGGATGCTTGGTGTGTTGGTGTTGCAACGGCGACATCATGGTAATAGTGGGTGAGAATGTGAAATAGAGCCAGCCATTGGGTCACACTCCTACGAAGCCATGAATGTCATGGGAAGCGACTTAACTGTTCACCTACCAACTGTGAGATAAATGAGTGATGCATCTCATCGCCTCCAGTGTAAACATGGAGTATGCAGGTAGCGGCCAAAGGAACGTGGCAGAATAGACACATCTATATCTGATGCCACGCTACCCCAGTTATGGTGTCAGCAGTAGCTGAAACGTGTTGGCCTCAGTTTCTTTTGCAAGAACTGCGTCTTTTGCTCTTGTGCTCGGTGGCCGCTTTAGGAGACGCTATCGAATAAAGAAATGATGTTCACAAGTAATAAGAGTTATTTGTGTTATAAGTCATACTACTATCTTCTGACGCAGTTATCCCATCAATGGGGTAAGTTATACAATGAGACTTGCAGATGCAGGGCCATTGCTATCAACAACGGGAGAAATCTAGATTATTGTGTTTCCAGCATTTGGTTTCAATCGAGGTATGGGCCAATGACACTGTACTTGGTTATTGCGGCTGTTAGCTCGTTGGGACTGATACTAAGTTCAAACCAGGACGGGAGGAAAGGCGGTATCTGTACACGACAGAGGACGAGCAACCACGTGATTGCACATGGTAAGACTAGATGGGAATGATGTCTGGTTCTGCCCACGATCAGATCGCTCATAAGTGATCTCGAAGACTCTGTGAGTGACCTGTTCACAATACTCACGCGAAGAAACAGGACAGTCGACAAGATCATGATTAGAGCTCTAGAAGCAAAGCCACCCTGCCACTGGGCCATTTACTCGATTAGCCCATGTGCCGATGGACTTGCCTTAGGTACCACATCCCGCACACTCTCTCGATGAGAGCATCCGTCACTGACCTCGGTCTATTTTACTGTTGTGATATTGTGCTTTACACGAAGATTATATCTATGGTCTCTGTAGTCAAGAAAGCACGCCACCCGTCCGTCCTGGCATTGATGACGGAGTAAATGCTTCATGAATCGAGGATAATTGTCGATGAGAGCAATGATTCAATGCACATTTATTATTTGGTAAATAACTTTCTGATAAAAGACTCACAAACACCCGGTCTAGCATATGAGAACGAATACAAACAATCTGGCATAGGACCCTGTAGAATATACAGTGTAAACGCAGCAGTAGCTTGATGTTTCCAGCACCAATGTTGAAATCCTATCCAGATGAGAGAAAATTCCCATCATACTCGACATGATCTACCTTGACAGCTCGATCATAATGCAGCCATCAACGGTCATCGCAGGGTCGATACCAGGCTGGTTAAGCTTCCCTTCAATTTTCGGACTATTGTCAAAAGTAAGGGAAATGGTGTCAGTTCCAATTCGGCCGCTGTACGAGTGTGTGCCGGCCAGGTCATCTTTGTTGTCATAGATGAGAATGGGATTGTTAGAGTTTGGTCCGTGGATGATATTCCTAGAGAGTTGGCTTTTGAGAATTTGATGAGGTGGGTTCGATATTGACATTCCTATTTATACCGAGAGGGGACGTACAGGAACCATAGACATAGGCAACTTTGGAAAATCGTAGTCATCAAGCTTCAGTTGAGGTCCTTAGCCCTCGGTAGCATAACCCTACCTTCTTAACCCTAAGAGCTCAGTCGAGTGGAGCAATGCTTGTAGCAATAGAAAGCACCACGTAACAACTGACCGAGCATCTTTCCATTCGTGGTCATCGCACACCGGCTGTTGACGTGTCCGAGACATTTCAGCTATGTAACATTGCAGGTGGCTTTCGATCTTGCCTTCATACAGGGCCGCCAAAGGAAAAGTTCTTGCTTTCATCACGAGTTGCAAAGTCGGGGCTTGCAGATCTTGTCAGGATTTGTCCGGGTTGCCGTCAAGATCTCAGCGTACGCCGGAATTTCAACCGCAATGAAACGTGGAAGACGAAGACAACACATAAGCTTTGTTCAGACACGGGACCGACCGAGAATGTGAAGGCGCAACTGATCCCACCAGGGTGTTCTAGCTCGCATAGAGATCTGCAGCCAACATTTCTAGGATCAGTCCTAAATCCCTTCACAAATCTCGCGTGCGGTCTCGAATCGGCCAGGGCAAGCCAGCTAGTTTCAGGAATGATCGGCAAGCTGACAACTGAAGGTTGACATAACTTAAAACATGCATGGTGTTATATAACAAGCCCAGCCAATCAGCCAGCTCGCGGCCGATGGGGAAGCCAGACGGTAGAACCAGATCGAACCGCTGATATCAGAATCTAATCCACTGATTCGCTCTCCGTGTAACTGAGGGCTTACATGCTGCAGGCTACAAGCCTCAGGGCCCAGCTGGACTTAGCTGAGTGGATTGGCTGGAACTTAGCCCAGACCAAGTAGGGAAGGGAGGCTTAGGTGACATTAGGAATGCCAGGTAAGCGCGGCTATCCAATATGTGATGTCACTAGTCTCCTAAAGCAGCTTTGGTTAGGTGGCTGGCCTCAAAGGCATGCTGATGCAGCCTTGGCAATTCGCTGCATTAATAGTATTACCAAAGCCAAAGGATTGAGTACAAGAGAGGAAAGTTTGAGGCCTTTTTTGCATGTCTAGCTATAGCTTTGGGAAGGCGCAGTCCCAATTGGAAAGTAGGCTTACTTATGTGAGACATGGCAGCCCAAAAGCGGTATAGATGAACTCCAACATTGAGCTGAGAAACCCTCCTTCAGGTTCCAATTCGTGAGTCTACAGCTACTTTACAGTTGTGGCGGTCTCGGCCCCCGCCGGCCAACTTCAGCCTTTCACTATTATGGTTTCGGAGTACTCTTGAGTCTGGACTTCCTGTCACACACGCGATGAACATGATCGTCACGACGCGATCGACGATGCAAGGATTTGAGCAAATCATTGTCACCAAATCATTTCCTCAGCTTGCCACTATCACCGTGCGTCATGATTGATTTTCATCCACAAGCGCTAAGAAACGATATTACCTGTGCCTTCAGCTAAAATAGGAAGCCGTCATGTCCAACTTGACTAGAAGATACCAATATGTGATTGGAGAGTTCGCCTGGCATAATTGTTATATGTGCATAGTTAGATCGTGCCTTTGAGGACAGCTAAATAGCCAGCTGAAAGTGAGACAGACACCTTTCAGCTACGGCAGAGCACTGAAGCTAAACCATCCGAGGATCATTTCCCTACTAGCTAAGCGCCGAGTGAAGAGTGCTTGAGGCGCATCGCAATGTGATTGCTGAGATTCTTTTCTGCAACAAGTTTCCCAATCATTAACAAGACTTGAACACTGCGTTGGTTCAGCCGAAGGTCACAGAATCTATATAAACTTACAAACCCCCGACTTGGGAGACTAGAACACCAGAACACTCATCAGACTTCCCCAACAACAAGCAATCATCTACAAACCTTCAGCTCCCTCTCAAGCTTATCACAATGGCTTCCGTTATGTCTTTCTCCCAGCAGCAGCAGCAGCAACAGCAAAGCCTCCCTATCCAGACAGTCAACTCCAGCTCCAACTCTGTCGACGGCGATCTCCTCACTGCCTTGGCAGCCTACGTCACCAGCGGTGCCCATGCTCGTAGCGCCACGCAGCAGGAGATCCAAGATCTTGCTTCTGAGGCCCTATCCAAGCCTGGCGGCAGGGCTCATCTTGAATCCCTCGTTTCATGCGACCCCTATCCCGAGCACAAAATATGGAAGCATTCGGCTGCTGCTCATGGAACCATCGATATGTCAAAGACCAGAATTGCCCTGACTCTTGGGATTCTTAGCCCTGATCCAGTATTCGACGCATCTGGTACTGGTTTCTTTGTGGCCTTTAGTAGTTCACTGAACAGGTGAGTAGGGATCTGAACTCGAGGTCCCATAGACTAACTGGATTGTTTCTCAGCGGTATCTTCTACTACGATGAGTTGGACCTGTTCACCCCAGGAAAGGCAAGCTTCAAACTCACAGTGACTAACGTAAGTAACCAAAACTTATAAAAGAGAAGAACTAACGTCCTGTAGCTGGATTTCTTTGTCGACATCTACCGCGACCAGAACCGTATCGGCAACTTCTGGTTCCGTAACCCTGGCTTTCTTCTTCCCACCGGTGGTTTGCAACTGGTTGGGAAGATTGGTGTCTCGATTGAATCTTCTTGATAATTCTGAACGTGTTCGCGGGTGTCCCTTGCTTGGAAAAGGTTTTGATTTGAATTTATCAGCAGTGCATTCCAGGCTAGGGTTAGTCTAGGTATGCAACTAGGTCCCTTATATTTGGATTTCTTATAAATTTGAAGATATTTCTTTCCTATCAGCTACCTTTCTTACCTACTGTTTATTTTATTACAAAGGGCTCTCAATCGGCGCTCAGGCCCGGGTCCTACGTATACAGCCTATACGAGTCTTATGCTGCAGGCAGTAGAAAGATAAAAAAAAAAGGTCACTGTGTTAATTAGGTTGTTATGCTATGATGGTTTAATCATGTGTTCTTTAATATACTTGAAGCCCGACCCTGAGCCCATGTCGTGACCTGGCAGGGGGCATTTAACACACCCCAAAGACATCCACGTGAGACTCGGTTATTCGCCAGGCTCCACTCCCGGGAGATAAAAACCCGCAAGATAAACTGATTTCATCGGTCTTTACCTTAGATCTAACACCTTGTTTTCTCCATCCAGTCAGCCAACTTCTCGATGAGTTCATCCGGCCTTAAACAAATGAACACTTGCCTTATTCACCTCCCGCCAGAACTCCTTGAGCAGATTCTGTCTGGATTACCAAATAGCGACATTAAGAGCCTGCGTTTAACATGTACTCACCTCCACCGTTCCGCTCAATTACGTCTTAGCCGCATTTTCCTGTCCCCTAGCCCACTGAATGTGAGCGTATTCAGGGCCGTCGCCGATCATGAAGAGTTCAGGAAGAAGGTTATCGAGATCATCTACGATGATGCGCGCCTGGCTTACTCGCACGAGACCCGCGATGACGAGTATTATGAAGACGAGGATGAGGACGACATTGGTGATGTACGCGGCGTTCCGTTCTGGTTCCGGCGCATATACCGCGAGAATTATGATACTGTCAAGTCCTACGGGTGTGGGGACGTGAAGCGCTCTCACCATCTTGAAGTCCAGGAGCGATTCAAGGCGCCCTTGAATCCAGCAGAGTCCTACGAGCATTATCAGAAGCTGGTGCGGGAGCAAGAACAAATCATGGGCACAAACAGCGACGCCGACGCCCTCAAATATGGGCTGCCCCGATTCCCCAACCTGCGAACAATCACCCTGACACCTGTGGCTCACGGTCAACCTCAGAGACCCTTTTACCCTACTCCTATGATTCGCTCTCTTCCACGCGGATTAATCTATCCCATCCCTCGCGGCTGGCCAGTCGCAGAGGAGCAATCTAATCATCCTTATGCGGAGAGCTGGGATGGTGAGGAGAAAGCAAAGTGGCGTGGGTTCTGCCTTGTGACCCAGGCAGTTGCTCAACACCAACGCGATAACCCAGCCGCTGGCATCTCTGAGTTTATCGTCGATAGCAACCAGCTTCTCACGGGGATCAACTGCCGCGTTTTTGACGAGGCGGAAAATAGCGAGTACAAAGATCTCGTCACCATCATGGCCCGACCCGGCTTCTCCCGAATCGACCTCTCTCTACATGTTGGTGGCCAAGACAGAAAAGGCTGGCCCTCTTTTCGCAGTGGTCTCCTGCAGCACGCACTTGGCACGGCGCAGGGACTGCGGCACGTGAGCCTCACGACCAACCTCGCAATCCCCGACGAACTCTGGGATGCGTCTGAGGGAGGTGAAGAACATCATCTCCCACTGCGCACACTTTTCCCTATCGACACATGGTCGAGCCTCCAGCATTTTTGTCTTTCGCGCTTCCTCGTCAAGCAGGCAGACGTGATGGATTTTCTGCTCGCAATGCCGCTGACACTCCAGTCAGTCGAGCTGAGCTTTCTCTTCTTCCTCCCAAACAACGGCGATTACCAGAGCTTACTCGAGCACATGAGAGACGAGCTTGGCTGGCGCGGGCGCGTGGCTGCAGCCAGGCCAAAAATAGCCATTCGTGTCGATAATGACCCCATAGCTCAAGATCTAGTCGTCTGTGTTGGACGTGAGGTCCAAGACTTTATGTATAGCGACGGAGAGAATCCCTTTTTCGGGGATATCGTCTTTCGAGGCACAGGGACCCTATTAGATACTTTTGATCCTGAATTCACTCGACCATATGCGCAAATTGATCGGTTGATGGAATTAGGGATCCTAGAAAAGAGTAGCTGGTACCAGCAAACCTATACGGAAACCTCCAGTGCGTCTTAGAGTTACAGTCAGGTTGAGGAATCTGGGATAGGAGAGATGAAATACACCAGTCTGCTAAGTCAACCTAATCGGGATCTCATAGGTATAACAACGGTCCCAGCTACACTTGAAGCCGGCCAGTTCGTATCTTTCTTTCGTCCAACTTTAAATAGAAGAAGCCGATACATCAGCAAAACAACACATTGCTATACACATAGGAGAAATTTTGCATTGCATAACGGCACGAAGCCGGTCAGTTCTCGTCTCTTATTAGCTATGAAGGATTTCTGCTTCCTTTTGCCGGAGAGGAAGTGCAATGGAGGCTCGAATCTCATATATGCAAGCCCGAATCATTCGTTTCTTCCTAGCATCTTCTTGACCCCTCCACAGAGCCAGCGGCCCTACGTCCTCACTATATACCGACGCATACATACACTTCAGCCTGCAGCCCAGAGCAGTCGTTCTTTACGGCAGGATTCCACGTGTAGAAGTCATTCAACTCGATACCACGATCATTGGCAATGGCCCAGCATCCGTCGCCTGCCTGAACAAAATAAAAGTCCTTGCAGCCCGTGACCATGCCGTCCTGGGTGGGTGTGGGTGTCGAGCCGATGCCACCAAGTGTGGTGCTGGGAATGTTCTCCGACGTCGTGGCGGTGCTGTCCTTGACGCCCACACAAACGTACACCTCAGCCTGGAGCCCGCCGCAGTCATTCTTTACGGCAGGATTCCACCCGTAAAAGTCATTCAGCTCGATACCGTGATCGTTGGCAATGGCCCAGCATCCGTCACCTGCCTGCACAAGATAGAAGTCATTACAGTTGGAGGCTATGCCAGACTGCACAGGGCTGGGAGTGACAACATCCGTGCCCGTGGCCGTAGCCGAGGCGCTGGTGGTGGTCGTGGTATCCTCGTCCTCATATAACGGTGGGCTGCCGTCCTTGTTGGTTGATATGCAGTAGTATGTGCCAACGGCCAACCCGGTGCAGTCGCTTTTGACAGACGGGTTCATGCGATAGAAGTCGTCAAACTCGAGCCATGTGGTGAGGAGGAGCGACTCGCAAGAGTGGTACGACTCGGGAGCAAACCAGGCAGTGCAATTCTCAACCTCGCCGGCCGCACGTGGGGTGGGCGGAGCTTCGACATCCTCTTCTCCGGGGACTATTATCTCGTGCTGTGGATTAGAACTTGCTGAGAGAGAAGAAACGAGATGTGCTTTGGGAAACTAACCTTGGGTAGCGGACTCGAGGGCAACGCAATAAGATACGCTCTCTGAGACAGTGCAAGGATAATTGTAAGAGTGAGAATCAGATGCGTTAGACGGAGATTTGGCCAGTGAAGGGTTCCAGAGAATAAATTCCTTTTTCGCTAGTCAGCACCGGTTTTGAACCTGACGTGCTCTGTAGGCTGGGTGTGGGAGATGGGCTGAGATGTGTGCAAGCCAACATCCCAGGATGAACAAGTCATTGTTCTAAGAACTCACTTCTGGGGTGATGTCATACACCATGGCCATGGACCAACAGTCTGCAAGATTCGGGGTTGCCGTGATGTTGGCCAGATACAGATATCTAGTGGGCAAACAGGCAATTCAGCAGCTACTAACACCACATAGTGAATGATCCAACTTACGAGCTGCAGTCCTCGCGCGTCTTATTGGCAAGCGGAATCACAGGGTTGGTGCTAACATAGCCGGCGAGGGGATCATATTCGAGCGGCAATGGCGTAAACGGTGTCTGGACGAACTCTTTGGTAGAAGTAGTTGGCAAGTAGCCCGGGTATGTAGAGATATACCCTACAGGCCGGACGCAATAGTAGTAGTCCTTGTAGACATTTGTGCAGTTCTCCCAGACATGGGGGTTGAGAAAGATGCTTTGGGGTCATGTTAGTTTCCGGTTCTGAACTGGCAAGTATGAGGGGGGACTCACAAATCTCTGAGCGTGATGTCATATTTGACAGTGAAGACGCCGCAGTCTTCCCCTGCAGTGACAAGATGGTACTCAGCACATCTGTCTGTTGTATCGTTTGGTGTCGGGTCCGGGATGGGACTACGACCAGAGTCAGTGGCCTTGAAGCGTTTTCAATGATGGGGAGTACAAGGACGCACGCAGTAGTAGTGGCGATGGTTGGCGATCCTTGGGAGTTGCTTGGGATAGCATAATTCCCCTCTGGGTTGCTGACACAGATATCTTGACCTGCAAACGCAGTGATATTTCTACATGTCTGAATGTCAGTCGACCCTGATGGTGATGGATTTACCTCTAGGCAACTCACGCGCACTGCTTGTCTATATCAGGGTTCCAGGCGATGATCTGTGCGAACGTAACATTGGTCCGGCTGATGATGCTGAGGCAGGTATCATCGTCCTTGACAGAGTACAGCTCGCAGTTCTGATCATTCGCTGCCCGAGGCGTCCAGGCATGGGTGCCCGATGCAACGGCGCGAGTGGCCAAGAGCGAGAGGCTCAGCAAACCAACGGACCTCATGCTAGAGGAGAGAGAAGCTTGACAGAATGTATTGTAGAGGGTGTAAGTTGCAAGTATAAGGATAAACGAGTGAAAAAGATCAAGCTAGGACTAGAAATAAACGAAGTGAGAACGGCTGGGCTGGGTATTGAGGGTTGTGAGATGAAAGCGGCGGAGCGGCAAGACAAAACACCAGCTTCCGTCGATTCGCGTATGTTTCTCTTCCGCGGAGCCGTTCATGTGTAGCGAGATAGTCCCACCCACACTACAGGATCCACTCGAGCTTGATTGTAAACCTGTTCAGCTTGAAAGGACCACTCGGAGACTTGACTGATGAATGGGGGTGGATCTGAGCTGCAGACAGGGAGATGAACGCGTCTCGGTCCGGCCACCGGCATTGACCCTGAGACATTTTTTGTCGCTCAATGTGGAAAGGCGATCGAGTCATGAAAGTATCACGGGCATGAAGCCTTGTAATCGCTCGTGCCAAGAGGCCGAGGTGCAGTATGTATTGTCATTACCGACGTTCGACCAACAACCAACAACCAACAACACCGCAGGGGACCTCGACGGCGGTGAGCAGTAGGGGACTGTTACAAGACTCCCTGTCAGTACAGCTTACCCTACCCTACCTAGCGTGGCGCTCGCTCCATGCCTTAGTAATGTGGATACATACATCAGGCCGCATCGATCTTGTTTAAATGTGACTACGATAATGGTATGAAAGAGGTCAATGGTCTGTCTGTCTATGTACCATTGACTGAAAAATTGATTGACCACGGTCATTTTCGTTATGAGTGACACGAGTCGGAAGAATTATCCATTCCCTTGTTATCCGATGGAGGGCAGGGGTTACAAGTTACCATACAGAGCCTTTGGAACAATGCTGTGCTGTGATAGATAACGGAGGAGGCGGCATGTGTGCATACCCTCCAGCACAGTTCAATTCTTGCGTGATGGATGAGCCCTGAGCAATTTCCCAGTGTCCACTCTGTGTATGCAGCCAAGGCAAAAATTCCAGGGGCAGCAAGTTACATATCGACTCAGCAGGACAAGGGTAGAACCAACAGTGGTCGCTCAAGTCGGAACCAACAGACGGGGCTCTACTTGGCCGAGTTAGGTCACAACAGCCGTCATGGGGCCCTCACTATCACTACCATCGGCGGCAGTGAGTCCCCCGGTGGCATTGTGAAGTTACGAGGCATGGCTCTTCTTATTACTCTCGAAACCCCAAATCCTCAACTGACAGATCCCTTGAACTATCTGCCGTTATCCGTCTCTCTCGCTCTTTGCCCCTCAGGCCTGAGAACAATACACACCATGGCCAATTCTCTGGGCCATCAGCGTCTATCACTCTTGAATCTACTTGTGTTTCTCTCTTTCCTTCTCCAATCCTCGCTTGTCCTGGGTTATGCTCATAGTCATGCCAAACATGATCATCTTCATCACCTCCATGGGCAATCTCTCCGAGCAGCAACCTTAGCCACAACAAAGGCTACGTCCACGGGCCAGGATGACTTCACCTGTGGCCCGGATAAGCCATGCTCCAACGAAGCTTGCTGTGGCGAAGATGGCTGGTGCGGCTACGGCCCCAATTACTGCGGTGATGGCTGCCAATCCAATTGTGACGCCAAGGCTGAGTGCGGTCAGTTCGCTGCAACGGCTGGCAAGACGTGTCCTCTCAATGTCTGCTGCTCGCAGCACGGCTTCTGCGGCACGACGGCTGACTTTTGCAACGACGGCTGCCAATCCAATTGCGATAGCCCCAAGCCGAACGCAGCCGCTTCAGACCCGCAGAAGGTCGTCATCGGATACTGGGAGACGTGGAATATGGACAAACCCTGCGGCATTATGGGCCCAGGAGAGATCCCCGTTGAGCTGCTCACTCATCTTTTTGTTTCCTTTGGCTACATCAACGCTGATTTTCAAGTAACTAATATGGATGGCATCGATCCAGCTGTCTACAAGACTATCGGCAACGTCAAAGCTCGGAACCCTAACCTCAAGATTGTTATTGCCCTCGGTGGCTGGACATTTAGTGACCCCGGCCCTTGGCAAGATAAATTCCCTTCACTTGCGTCCACCAAAGAGAACCGAGCCACCTTTATTAACAACCTGTTGGGATTTCTCTCCGAATATGGCTACGATGGTGTCGGTATGTATCATCTCGGATCGTCGTGTCGTACAAGGGTGGAATTCCTTGCTAATGGGGATTCTTTTTGGCAGATTTCGGTACGCTTTGTCTTGAGCACTTCACTTAGTGCCTTGAGATTGAAACAACTCTAGGTATCCTGTATTTCAACATGACTAACGCTCTGATAGACTGGGAATACCCCGGCGCTGATGACCGCGGCGGTGCGGACGGGGATGGTGCGAACTACGTGGCTCTGGTGAAAGAGCTGCGGGAGGCTATTAATTCCAGGGGCCGCGATTATATTATCACTTTCACTGCACCTTCTTCGTACTGGTACCTTCGCCACTTCGATCTCAAAGGCATGGAGACCTATATTGATTGGATCAATCTTATGTCCTATGACCTACATGGTGTCTGGGATAGCGATAATCCCATCGGGAATCAAGTTCTATCTCATACGAACCTAACGGAAATCGATTATGCATTGGACCTGGTAAGTCTCACTGGAGCGCCGAGGGGCCTTCTGGACTTTAACTGACAATAAACCACGCTCAGTTCTGGCGCGTCGGTGTCGAGCCTTCTAGCATTGTGCTCGGCCTGGGCTTCTATGGCCGATCGTTTGAGCTTGAGTCTGCCTCGTGCTGGAAGCCCGGCTGTGCCTTTAAGGGCCCTGGCTCGCCTGGCCGATGTTCCAACACGGCTGGAATTCTCTCATATGCTGGTAAGTAAACTCCTTGGGATGTTAGGTGCAACCTCGTCTTATCATAATTCCTGGGGCATAGAGATTATGGAGATACTGGACAAAACCGGCGGAACTCCTTACTTTGATGAGACTGCGGCTTCCCGATACATGGTCTACGACGGCCACAGCTGGATCTCGTAAGTTTCGAACAGAGATACAGACATAGTATCTGCTAATGATGTCTTCCCAGCTTCGATGATGCCGAGACTTTCCAGATGAAGATTGATTACGCAAGCAAGATGGGTCTTCATGGTCTCATGATATGGGCTATTGATCTCGACACGCCCAACCTCGAAGCCCTGCGATCCATATCCAATGGCGAACTCATCGGGGCCACCAAGACCCCTTTCTCGCTAGTCGACCTCGAGCGCATCTTCCCTGCTGAGATGCTCCCTCCTGACGACGCTGAAAAGGATTATGCTCTCATCAACTTTGGCAGCAACGCCAATGCTGGCGAGATCGATCCTAACCAGACTGGGTTCGGTTTCGTCCTCATCACGGGCGACTCGGCGGCCGTGTCTTCTCTCAAGAAACGGGAGGACGAGTCGGAACCTCTAGTCTTCCTCGACTGCCCTGCAGACGTGCTCGAGCAACCCAAGAACGAGACCCGAGTAGCTAGGGTCGTGTGTTTCAGTGAAAACGTCGAGGGCTGCTTCCGGATTATGGAGCGAGGTGTCGAAGGAACCATTGTCGAGATGCCCGACAATGTTAGTTGACCACTACGCCCCCGGCTACCTACTTGATCTTGCTGACAGCTGCACGCATAGTGTGCCCCCAACTCGCTAGCACGAGCCATCTCGCTAACAGAGTCCAAAGGTTGGAACCTATGCCTCAGTCTCCCCCAGTTCTATTGTCACTAAACTCTCTCACAGATCAGAGCCTGCCGTCCACCCAATCACGCAGAGCTGTCACGTCAAAGGTGTTTGACTTCGCCTTTGATATGAACCTGAACAAGACGAGGCGAGACACCGGGGACCTCAAGGTCCGCGTGGACTACTCCAACGTCGGAGGCTACTGGAATGCCGCTGTCGACTCCCTAGGAATCCAGGCGGGCGATTCTTTGCATCGTAGGATTGCAAAGCGCTTTTTTGCCGAAAGCCAGGCCGACTGGCGGACCATGTACCAGGATGCCGAGGTGCATAAAAGCGATGGCGAGAGATTTGTCAACGAGGAGATTGACACTCCTCTCTTCTGGGAAACGGCCCAGGATTGCGAGTTTGAAGGGGAGGACTACGAGCTTGGCTTTGGAGCCCATGTCGGAGGCAAGATCAAAGCCGATTTTACGTACGGCTTCTCCTTGATAGTATGTCAGCCTTGAACAAGCAAGTAGGTATGGAGAGGATCTAACCAAATATAGGCCGAACTGCGCAACATACTGGATGTGAAACAAGCCAATGGCTGGCTCAACGTCGACGGAGAGTCAGATCTCAACTTTTCTATCGGAGGTGTCGGCGAGGTTGACTTTGATCTGGCTAAAAAGGGCAATCCAACATCCACCGAGACCAAGCCCGTCAAGCTCAAGGGCCACACACTGCACCCATCTGGCAATAGCTGGCTGTCCTTCCAACCTTACTACAAGATCGACTATACGCTTGCATCCTTCAATGACACCGACGGGGAAGCCGTTAGCGACAGCGCCCCCTACTTTGACGGGAAGCTCAGCACTCGCATCAAGTCGGACTTTGGAGGCTTTAATGTGAACTTCCCACCCAACCAGTCGGACAAGCTGGGCACCAGGAACGTCGACCGTGAGAGTAACAGGGTCTCGATGGGTAACGACAATATCATCCACAACTCCGGGGGTGCTGGGGGCCGGTTTGTCCTTGGCGCTTTCTTGAGCTTCGGCCTAAAGATTGATCTAGGATTGTTCAGCGACCGGCGCCATCTCAACATTCCGATTATCGATGTTTGTTCTGCCTCCATCTAGAGCCCAGTGGGGTTGTTCAAATATTCTTGGCTAATGGGAGTAGATGTCGATGGATTACAGAACGGTCACGGAGTGGAGCTTCTTCCCGTCTCCTGACTTTACCCCTGAGACGTGTCTGAATACTAGCGTTTCGTGGGTTCCCTATACCCGACCCCTTTCTGACCGTATCGAAAAGGCCAGTTAGCTAACACATATCGTATATATAGAACTATCGCACTCCAGAACTACAAAATGGACGACGAGTAAGTCACCATCCTCTGTGGTAAGGATGGTCAACACTAATCTATCTCTGCCCAACAGCAAAACAATTGGCTGGAGCGAGTCTGAAGCTCTTCCCTACATTGTCAGCGATGGCGTAAGTACTGCAGCCCTGTCGCGGAGCACCTTCACTATGCCTTCAACCTATCTGCAGTGGCGGTTCTAACATGCAACAGCAAGAAAAAGGAGGCGACAGTTCGTGCTACCAGGATCAGCCATCTCTGGGCGCGGATATGGCATGGGGCTACGGCTCCGACTCCAACATCAACCCACTGACATACATGGACGAGGAAGCCGCCAAGGCAATCGAGGGCTCCGATGAAGAGCTGTCGTGCCCTACCTGCCTGGTTTGTGGCAAGAACCGCAAGACCAAGACCCCCTGCTGCGGCTGCGCCAATATGGACCTTGAGCTTGGTTACACTGACATTCCCGACTACGAGAGCTACAAGCCAGAAGTCGACACCGGGGGCCCCTGGCCCTGGCCAGGATATCAGTCAGCGAGCTCGCTGTCCAGGAGGGGACAGCCAGATCCTATGAACGGCCAGCAGTTGTCTAGGCTGGAAAGCCGCATAGACGGCGAAGCAACAATGTCACCCAAGACAGTCAGCGTCTGTCCCGGGTCGAGGGGGGCTGGCGTGAGAAAACTCGCGCTACACGCCAAGGCATATAAGTATCCATCGTTCCCGGAAAATGCGAAACACCAATGGGAGGGTATCGAAGGCAATAAATGGGATGACGTTTCACGCTACTGGGGCAATACGTCCATGTCATGCTCCGACTGGGAGGTCGACGCCCTGCGGCCGCACGACACCGCGTGGATCAGAGACGCAAACGGTTTAGAGGAGGTCCGGGCCAACTATCAGAGTGAGTTTGCTGTAGTCAGAATATTGACCTGGGGAAGTTCACTGACAGATGGTCAACTCACAGCCGAGCACGTCTTCGAAGGCCAGCTCATCGGCGACTTCTTCACAGAATGGCTAGACAAGGGCAAGATTGTAAATCAGAGGCCGACTCCACAAAACCCTACGCCCAAGGTACCCTGTGACTGGACCGTCAAATGGATTCTGAGGGCAGACAAGTCATGGCCTTGGCAGCTACGCGGGAAATCCAGGGCCTTCATCTTCATACTGCTTGCTGAGCTCGGCAACGCCTCTCACCTCGACCGCCTAACAATCTTCAAGGCCCGGCCAAATAATATGAAGGGGGCCATGTTTGGCGGTAAGCAGTCCTCAGCTCTGGGCTCATACGCAAGAATGTCATCTGAGCAGAAGCTCCTGGCCACCAAAGAGATGGGTACGTTCTCTTTTCATACTCGTCCCAGCTCTCCCCTCCGTTTCTGACCATGCTCTTTAACTTCAGGCATGGTGTTTCGATACATGAATGACCCGATAATTTGGAAAAAGTTCTGTGATACCTACGAGGCGCTATACGAGTTGTTTGGGGAATTTGATACCTTCTATGCACAGCAAGGCTCAGGTTTTACGATCCCCTCACTCCAGAAGGAGTGGAAAGAGTTTATCGAGGTAGTCTTGACCTCGATGGTGTACCGGTCCAAGACTGCATTTGAGCTTCATACCATTCTAGCTATTGGGTCAGCCCGCGTTCCTTTTCCCCGTCTTCTGAGGATATGTTCACTAACCACCCAGAAGAGGAATATTTAACTTTGTCCCCAGTATGTCGATTCATGGAATCCACTGGGTGAAGAACATTGCGGTGAACCAGCCCAAGATTCGCATCGATGGGTCGTGCCCGAACCTCGGATCGACTGACAACGGGGCTTAAGGAGAGACAACCAGTAGCGATTGGGCTCGTGACGGTGTGGTTGAGCACCAGGGACACTGATTGTTTTGAAGCCAGTACTTCTCATAGAACTCACATAACTTAAGTATCCTACTCACATGAGGAATCGTTTCTAGCCCTTGTGAGCTTCTCTGTTTTTCTACCCTGGTCTAAATCTGAACAGGCATTTGACCAAGCATGTTGTGGTAGCTAAAACGCATGCGTGATGCTTTGAGGGGTTTATCACATCAGTGCCTGCAAGGCTTGCAAGTTATCGCAGCGTCTATTTCTGTCGTTATTTCTTGTGCCCAATCGTAGTTTGGCTTCAAAGCAGTTGATGGCCATAGAGCCGGTTAACGTCGTCGATTAAAACCATGAGTCTGGCTAGACGTCGCTAAGCCGGGTCAACCCATGAAGCTATTGTGATATTTCGAGTCCTAGCTATAATTTTATCTTTGTGAAATCTTAAACATAGACATCTCATCAATCTTGAGTCATGCAACGCAAGTCAAAGCAGTATTTTTCACAACATAGCGATGCGCCATCTTCTAATAAACTTTATCTCCTAAGAGAAAAGATTTCCCCCCTTGAATTAAAGACACATTCGAGTTTTAGTTTAGAAAAATATGCTAGCAACAGACGTAAGTGGCTATATTCTTCTCCGCTAGCCTATAGATCTTATTATTAAAGTACTTAAGAGGGCCTTAAGTCTAGTATAGATTTTTAATATTATAGCCTTATATTATTATAGCTTTAATAGCTATATTACTTAAGATAGGATTATTATTATTATTATTTAATATTAATTTTATAATTTATTTTATTATTTTTAAGAACTTAATTATATTTTATTATATTATAAAAATATAATACTTTAAAATACTTTATTTAATTTATTATTTTATATAACTTTTTTTTTATTTAGTTTTATATAAAAATTTATTAAAATAAGATTATTTTATAAATAAATTACTTATAGCTTAATAAGTTTTTATTTTACTTAAAGTAATTAA
>JAALXN010000762.1:0-35565 GCA_012978555.1 Fusarium drepaniforme
GTTTGTGGTTTACCCATCATGGCTCGTCGACTTGGCTGGGCTGGGGCCGTTGGCAGAGTGGGTGGGCCGTGGGAGGGATGGGCCGATGGCCGGGGATCGTTGGCCAAGGCTAAATCTGGCCTGCGACGGTCCTTGCGAAGCTGTCATGGAGGGGTTATCAAGAAACTAGAGTGGAGAGGACATGGCGAAGGAGCAGATGAAGTTATCGAATGAGTGTTGAATACGCTCATGAGAGCAAAAAGCCTGACCAAGACCCAATGCGGGTACAGGGGATGAAGTCAATGGGAGATGGATTTAGTGTGTCCTGATGTTGGTAGCGTCCGTTGTGTGTGGTAACAGAGGTGGACGAGAGGCGAAAAAAAAAATGATATTCGCAACTGACTGATTATCTTTTCTCGTCTTCTTTTCGCTCTCTGCTTCAGGGGCAATGCCTGTCAGTGATGGGAAACCCATTGGCGATTGCATCTATATGGTGTTGTGATAAAGCCTCGTCCGCGGAAGCACACACGCATCAGCTAGGCGGGTGTGTAGAATGCAACCAGGACAGTTTCCGAACCTGGACAGTTGCGGAATACCGAAGGGCCGTCACTGCCCGTAACAGTCATTCCATCTCCAGCCCAGCAACTGAAGTCGTTGCTAGGCTGCTGCATGTCTAAGACATGCATACGGAATGTCTCACTTTTCTCTTCTCCGACAGGTCGATCTCGGCTATATGCCTCTGTATGTCTCGCCCCATGCCCTAGTCCTGTCGTGGAGAGTGTCAGCAATGTGCTGCGATCATGCCCAAGCAACAATAACAACAACAGAAGAAGAGAGACGGACGATTGTGTCGGCCGCCCATGATTCTAGACAATGGGAAACAGAGTTGAAGGCTTGAAGTGGCGATGGCGCTACGTGGATCCTTCCCAACGTTGGTGATTCCCGTCTCCGTCTCCACTTGAATTGGTATCCAGGAAGTCGCCCGCCGTGACGAGCCGGTCGGCTCCTTCCTAACCTATTGCACTTGTAGCCCCCGCATCAGTAAGAACTAAATGATCTGATAACACCATCAGCTTTTCTTCTTCCCAAAATTATTTCATCTGCGTTCAAACAGACGCAGAGTGAGCATCCAAATATCCAATAACCTCGAATCAACATCCCGGATGACAGGGCGCACTCGTCGTTGGTTGTCCTGAGCGAGTCTGGGGGTGTGAGCTTGGGCCAGATCCTCCCCTGTGGACTGGACGCCAATATTCCCTGCATCTCTCGCTTCACCCTGCCCCGGACCATCTGCAAGCAGCTTGCAGTAGTTTTCTTTTCATCCAGCCTCTCTGCAGCCAACAAGCGATGCCGCGACAAGAATAGTATCATTCAGGCGTTTTTCATGCCTTTGGGAGGCCGTTGGCGCGGTCCCGCGTCTACGTAGACGCGACAATACCGACTCTTTTCGGCATTCGCCTGTTCATGATACCAGCCTGCAGCCGTGTCGAGCATCACAGCCAGAATTGGAACGTCCACCGAAGCCTCGCGGTCGGTCAGAAGAAAAACTTGTCCCCAACGTTCAGCCATCCCGCTGTCTCATTTGCTTTGTCCCGCGGGCAAAGGCTTCCAACATCCATCTCCTATTCGCTAAAAAGGCCACGCAAAGCGCCCTTCTTGCCTGGGACTGGCCATCGTCGAGGCATTCTTGATGATCCCATTGGTCGTCTCGCAATGAATTTCTACCAATGATGGCCCTGGAGTCGCAATCCGTTGTTTCACTCCCCCTTCCATCAGGATGGAGTCAACAAACCCTTTTTCCTGCATGTCTATCCTTACAGAAATGGACGACTAGTCCACAACGCCCATCTTATCCGCCGTGTCGAGACCGAACCAGTTCGCCAATCCTCGCGCGGAGGCTGCATTCTGCCCGTCAGTCGTCGCGCAGTTATGGAGTCTCGCAGAGGCTTATGGACATGGGTGGTATAAACCAACGAGGAGCAGGGGGTCCCAGCGAGCCGAGTCCGTAACGGAGGTTCGACAAAGTCTGTTAGTCGAGAGATGACTCGAAAGCCAGGTTTTTCTCATGATCGATTGCGCAATGGCGGATTGTTGGCTACTTTCAAGTTCACCGCCATCCCATGTTAGTCCCGTGACGAGCGCCTTAGCATTAAGACACTCTCACGCGACCGAAGAAGGAAGTCGGATCCAACGGTCGGCAGTCAAAAGAAACGTGAGACCCTGGCCTCACGACGTCATTTCCAATGCGAAAGGCATTCTCTGGAATCCCATATCCCAGCTGGCCCATCACGAGGACCGCTCCCGACCGCTGGGTGAGATTTTGAGCCTCCAGGTGACCTTTGACTACAGAACAATGGGCCATTGATTGTCCACGGCTAGGGCCGCTCCCGCCCAGAAAGTAAAGTTAGAACAAGACAAGCTCCCGCGCAACGGAGACCAAGTCCAGGCCAGCTGAAACCCGCATCTTGGACAGTGGCGATGTTAATGCGCTGGCATGGAGATTCACGCAGGTTGACGTCGTCATCTCACTAAGATGGATGAAAAAACCAGGCAACATTGAAAAAGAAAGGCTCGATAGTCTCAGATCTTTGCTGCAGGACTGACATGGTTTGGGAACCCGTGAAATCGGCGCTTGATTTCCAAAAGTGGAAATCCAAGAGGCATCCCACGGTCTACTCCGCCACAGAAAGAGACCCACGGCGCCACAAGCTTGTTCTTGGGTTCTTCGGAGAGGTGAGGCTAGTGCCCCTGCTTCCACGCTTCTGCAACTGACGTGGCACCTCGCGCGTGGCTGGCCACCCCGTCCAGCATCAAGCCTCACCAGGCTAGCCGCATCGTCGATGTGGCTTGTTCTGCCGGCCGAGCGAATGGCAGATGGGCTAGGGAGTGTGAGCGGCGCCTCTTTCGTCTGTTCCCTGCCCATCAGACGCCCCTGCAAAGTCACTCGAATTCCAGATCCAAGTACTCGGTACTTGGGCGAGCGGTGAGCCAGAGAAACAACGCCGTTGTGCAGCTCTGCCTCGATGCCAACTCATCAAGCTGCAATCTCTCTCCAGCCGGCCACGCGCAAGCCTCCGATGGGGTTTCACTGCGAGCCCATTTCCCCCTCGTAGGGCGATCAAAGCGGGCCCCCAGAGAAGGAGACGAGACTCGAGCGCAAACGACGGGCTGTGAGAGACGAACGGGCGACGGAGTCGCTGGAGTCGCTGGGGACGTCGAATGGCCCAATTGCTTAGCCGCCTCTCCCAATCGTAGCCGCCAGACGGCTGGGCGACAAGGGTCGCATCGTCGTGTGCGCAGGGGTTTCGCAGCCTGGATTGGCCTGCCCGCTGAGACTGGACGGAGCATAGCGTCTGGTAACGTGACGAGCTAGAGGCGACCGAGTTGTTGGTCACGGCTGTATCTCTCACTCACCTGTGTTGGTGGGCTATCTCTCGCCTGGTGGGTGTTGTTGTCGTTGATCGAGTCGTCGTCGGCCATTGAGGCATGGCTGCCATAGCACGTTTGTCCAGATCGGACTCGGAGGAGAGCGATATCATCCGAGAATGGGCACCGTGGCTTGCGTTCACAATACCCTTTTGGAATGCGGGATTAGCGCGTCCATCCAACAGCCGCTGACCTGTGTCTCTCGTTGGTCGTAGAGACTCTTGAGCTATCTATCGCGTGCTGCTTAGTTCATGGGTGTTGGACCAAGACCAAGGCTGACTCTATAACCCCCTATGCAGATTCGTCGAGAAAACTCTGACTTGATGGTCTGAAGCCCTTGCGAATCGTCGGCAGTTGGGTCGGCCCCTGCTCTTGATAGGGCTGTGACTCTGACGGCCTCGTATGAGTCGGCCTAGAGCAGAGGACCGAGAATCAAGAAGAGGCGTCGACCAACATTGCTGAAGTCCCTCGGCGACGAATCGACTTGAAGAGTTGCCCATCCTTTACCAACCAACTCTTTCGCTAAGCACGCGAGCCTATGTTTGGGTTGCAACTCGAGGATGGAAAAATTTTCATGTCTTAATTGCCAAGTTTCTTCATCTCTCCATCAAGTCAACATGGCTGAGCCATCTAAGTGTATGGTAGGGTAGCGGCGCGGCTTCCAAGTGGCTCTCGGGCATGGAACGGGGGGCGTTGTTACACTAGACTCGTGGGCTCGGCACTCGAGGCAACCTAAGCTTGTGCAATGGCGCACCCCATCTCCCGCGCAGTCTAAAGTCGAGGAAGTCCTTCCCCGTCATAAGTATCGAGGCTCATCGTTGTCTTCAGTGGTTCCTGAAGAAGGGGGGAGGGGGATCTCCTGCAGTGTGGGTGACTAGCCTTGGCCCCCCCTTCACGGTTCGTCTTCCGAAGCCTTTCTCGGTGTACTGGGTGGACGAGGCTATTCGCGGTCCACTGGGTTTGTACAGGTTATCGAGGCCGGATGTTTTGAACATGTCTCCCCGAGATGCGAGTTGCTTTAGTGCACACCAAGTCAGATCTTGGATGTTGACTGCGCCCCTGAGAATCAGAATTTTCATCAAAGGGGAGATCAGAGTTGCGAGAGGCCACCGTGTTCGACTGACGAAGATGGACGAAGGAGGGAATTGAGGGGAGGTTGTTGGCCCCCTCAAGTTCTGCATAATGTTGGTAAGTGATGCTCTTGATATGGTCGCTCACAAGACTAGGTAGAGATGCCAGCTACCTTAGGGTAGATGCTGGCTACATACCCATGGCTTGAAACTGACCAGACTACCTCACTCTCCCACAGGCACAGAATGAACTAGAATCTTGATCGCAGGTGCCCGCAACGCCGATATCCTCTTTATTCGTTTTACCCTTGATACTCTGCGCTCGAAAAATGGAAACAAAAACGAAACCAAGAAATGTTGTACAACTGAAAAAAGTCCATTCTCGTAGTCTGATCTGCCCTGTCGCACCCCTTCCGAGCTCCTTTCCTTTCAACCAAAAATCATGTCGCCGTTGCCGCGTATTTGTGCGTCAGAGTCGTTCGTCTAGTTCCCAGCGAACCGAGCAGCGCGCTTCTCCGCCTTGGCCTTCTCTGCCGGGTCATCGAGGATACCACCCCGGCTTCGAGTTTGGCGGGTCGACTCGTTTCGAGCACCACCACGTCCACCGCGGCCTCCCCGTCGTCGGTCGTTCCTCCGGTCAAGGCTCTGTCGCTTGCCAGGGCGGTTGTTCTCGGTGGCAGCCTTGCCCTCACCGTCGCCACGGTCACGGCCTCGCTTTCGGGAGCGCTCTGGAAGCGCCGAGTCAAGAGTAGATGCGAGCTCCTTCTCGTCTAGGCCGAATCGCTTTGCTCGATCGGCCCTCTTCTTTGCATCCTCATCCTCCTCAAGACCGAAGCGCTTGGCGCGCTCAGCACGCTTCTTGGCCTCGTCATCGGCAGCAGTGGACGAGAGACCGATGGCATAGGACTTTTCAGGCTCAGCAGGCTTCTCTGTCTCGGCAGGCTTCTCTGCAGCGGGCTCTTCAGCTCCTTCGGTCGCGACAGGAGCTGCCTCGGTGGCGGGCTCCTCAGCGGCAGGTGCAGGTTCGGGCGCGGCAGCAGCAGCGGGGGTAGCGGGCTCAGCGGGAACCTCGTCGTCGCTGTAGCTGATCTCGTCCTCTTTGTTCTCAGCTAGGGGATGGAGTTAGCCATCGTGTTCAACGGATGGATTTGCGCGCGCGAAAAGAAAAGAATGCATGTCGATCGCAGATTTAGGGCTCGATGGACGTACCAGGCTTCGCCTCACTCTCGGTCTTCTTGTCATTCTCCTGGAGTCGCGCGATCAGGTCTGCCTTGTTGCCAGTCTGAGGAAGACCCTTTTCGGCAAGGAGCTTCTTGAGCTCGGGCACCTTGAGCGAAGAGTACTCGGCCATGGCGCGCGCGACGAAATGGGAGCGGTTTTGATAGGTAGGTTTGATAGAGAAGATGTATGCGATTGCGATTGCGGTAGTTGTCGCGACGATGGAGGAGAAGGTAAGATGGAGCGACGATGAGAAGGTTGAAAGAGGAGTCTTTCTTTGTTACGCGGTTTGAGGGATGACGCTTGGATGGGCGGGAGTGGATATGGATTTTAGTGAGCTAGCGGGACGGACGCGCTCTCTCTCTCTCTCTCTCATTCTCTTTCTTTGTTGGCAAATTTGGCTGAATTCTGTTCGCAGGGAGATGCGCACGGGCCACATACGCTTCTGAATGGCTGCCCTGTGGACGTGAAGGCAATCAAGCTCCAAAGTCTGGAGCTCCCCTCATCTCAGCTCAGCCCAGCTCAGATCCGCTTTCATACAAACGCAGGAGGCCTTGGGCTTGGGGGGGAGGAGGAGTTGCGGTTGGCCTCAAACCAAGGACGCACGCAACCAGCCTCATCTTGCGACGCTTCCTTGCCCAGTCATTTTTGAACAAGTAACAGGAGGCTTGGCCGCATTGTGTGAGGGAAGACAAGACGGACACTGCTCATGTGGCTTGCTTTTCTCGTCAACAAACTTAGGCAGCCTACCTACCTACCTAGGCTGGACAGGAAAAAAAAGTCATGACTGGGTAATTAGAAGAAGCACGAAAGAGGAGCCCGCATTATTAAACTTGAGGGTCTCACGTGGCCGCATTTCGAGCGCATGTAACATCCAACTTTGGGTTGCCTGTGCGCTGAAGAAAGAAAGGGTCGGCAAGAAAATGGAGAGAGGTAAAAGGGGGATTCGAGACTTGTTCTTAAGAGCACCTCTTCTCTGAAAATTGGCGTTGAAATTAGAGTGTCCTCCGTGTGTACAAGCTTATAATTGGCATTAATTATGTCCTTCATGATGGCTTGTTTTAAGTTGCAATTCCCCAGACTTTCCTGTTTGAATTGAATTGATGGAAGCCAGCCTCCCTCCCTTAGATCTAAAACCCCCAACTCCCGGGCCCTAGCCGAATGTTGCTCCACTTGCCCTCATGACCATGACCAGGGGAAAGGAGGAGGAGGAGACAACGGAGACGGAGACGGAGCATCCATCGTAATAGATTGAAGTCTTGGCTTGGCCGCTTTTTTCCCTCTTCCGTTCGTTCCTTCTTCAAGGTTTTGCAAGGCGCATGCATGTTTGACACACGGAAAGCTCGCTCTTTCCCCCTGTCTCCTGGCTCCTTGCCGGGCCTGTTCCAGTTCCAGTTGTTCACTGTTTCCCTTCCCCATTAGCTCGCCACATGCTCTTTCCCAAGTTCCTTGTCGCCCGCCGCCAACTCAACCTACAACGAATATCCAACCTTACCCTTACATTCTAACCTCTTTCTCACCCCGTCTCCACGTTTTTGTCGATCGCCTCCTCTTTATCGACACTCTAGACGCTTGCGACAACCAGCCTGGAACGCAGAGGCAACTGGCCCGACGACGATAGCTTCAAGCGACCGCATACGCGCTTCTGACCGTCGCATCCCAGACTTCCCGAGGCCTCCACACAGACCGTCTTGTTCGATCTTGGGGCCCCCTCCGAACCATGCAATAGCAGCCGACGACCCCCTTTCGGAAGATGCGAATAATCCAACCCTCGACCCAGCTCCCGAATGCTTGTTCCGTTTACCGTTTCTTGGCTACCGCTGCTTGAAGTAGCTCGTGGTCCATCTTTGTTTCTTGCTTGAACAGCTTCTCCCCCAAAAAGTTGGGCTCAATTCTTGTTCAATTATCACATCATGACTCGACGAATTGTACGCCTCACCTTTCCTCAGTATGACAGGCTATCAACTAACCACTCCGTTCATGGATTCAGGTTCGGACAGCTGCCCAGCTTACTGGCGCTGCCATTTTCGCCTTCCTCATTATCGCTTTCCTCGACCGAAATTACCGTGTCCTCCCCAATTCTCTCCATGGCTACATGCCCTCCCACCATCCCGGTCTTGTCGTAACAGACGCTACGATAGTCACCTGCTCAAGCCTCAACCCTTTTTCGTCATGCGACCTCGACGCTAAAGAATGGCACCGAGTGGACAAGGACTTGTACCTCGGGAAAACATGGACCACCACCGCCTACCTATACGTCAGTCGCAAACATGAGGAGGACCTTACCGAGGATGATACCGTTGTCGTGGATATCATGGTCGGCAAGCTGCACCCTCAGCCAAAGGGAGAAACAGAGGATCTATGGGAGTCTCGTCCCGGAGGACTTTGGCTCAAGCGATCAGCCAAGAAGCAGGCCAGCGACTCTAATCAGGCCGTCACAGACCTGGATGTTCTATTTGGCGATGATGCTGTGGAGGCAAGAGACGGCTGGACTATCACTGGAACGCCGCTCCTCCTCAACACGGGCGGTAGCCTGCCATGCGTGCAACTGACCGTGCGCCGAGGTCCCCATCGTGAGATCAAGAAGCCCCAACCCCGGATCCGAGATGACGGTCGATACAAGATCATGCAGATCGGTGATCTGCATCTTAGCACCGGCGTCGGGGTGTGTCGTGAGGCCGTTCCAGACAAATACAATGGCGGCAAGTGTGAGGCAGATCCTCGTACTCTTGACTTTGTCAGTCGGGTTCTTGATGAGGAGAAGCCGGACTTGGTCGTATTGAGTGGTGACCAAGTCAACGGTGACACGGCACCAGACGCACCAACAGTTAGTATTCCTGTTCCACCTCGTCAATCACCTTTCTAACATGTCCTAGGCTATGTTCAAGATCTTGTCGATCCTGATTGAGCGGAAAATTCCCTACGCTGCCATCTTCGGAAACCATGACGACGAGAAGACCATGTCTCGCGAGGCTCAGATGGCTATCATGGAGTCTCTTCCCTACTCCCTCTCTATAGCCGGACCAGCCGAGATCGACGGTGTCGGCAACTACTATGTCGAGGTTCTTGCTCGTGGCAAGACGGATCACTCTGCCTTGACCATCTACCTCCTCGACACACACGCTTATACGCCTGATGAGCGCAACTTCCCCGGTTATGACTGGGTCAAGCCCAACCAGATTGAGTGGTTCAAGAAGACGGCCGCTGGCCTCAGGAAGAACCATGATGAGTATACTGGTCGACACATGGATATTGCATTTATCCACATTCCCCTAACCGAGTATGCTGACTTCAATCTCCCCCGCGTGGGTGAATGGAAAGAGGGTGTAACTGCCCCTGTCTACAACTCTGGTTTCCGCGACGCCCTTGTTGAACAGGGCGTCGTCATGGTCAGCGCCGGACAGTGAGTGCTCCAGTATCATGTTGATTTGAATGATTGCTAACCCAGCTTTAGTGACCACTGCAACGATTACTGTTCTCTCTCCTTGTCAGGTGAGGGAGAGAACAAGACGCCGGCCTTGTGGATGTGCTACGCTGGTGGCTCCGGTTTCGGCGGCTATGCTGGCTATGGTGGTTACCATCGCCGTGTGCGTCTCTTCGAGGTTGACACCAATGAGGCTCGCATCAAGACCTGGAAACGGCTCGAGTATGGAGAAATTGCTGCTCGCATCGATGAGCAGATCATTGTCGACGGTGGCAAGCCTCAAGCCAAGCCCAACCCTTCATGAGTATACGACGCATTACTTTCTTCTAGGACGCACCTCGAGGATTCATCTCGCCCTTTTTATATACACCTTCTTGTATCTATGTTTTGGGACAGTGTGCTGTCATTGGAGCCAGTCGCTACCCGTCTATAGAATGGGGCGGTCCTTTTTTTTTTCCTGCTTTTTACGAAAACTCGTGTCTTTGGGTGACATCAAGGAGCACTTGGAACTTGGAATAGGGTGGTTTGTTTCTTGTATACTAGTGGGAAGAGGTGACGATGGCATACCACAGCGTCGGTTCTGTTCTGGATGGAGTTGTTTTTTGGGTGCCGCATTGATACGACATGAATACTATTCGGCTTCTTGGTTACCCTACACTATCTCGTGAATTTGACTGAGGTGACTTGGGTTCTATGAGAAGACGGTCAAAGCTGTCGTGATTGTTGCTAGTATGTTGTAGCTCCTTAGGACCATGAGATGATAGAGTCCTCTCTTATTTATGGGCTATTTGTGTCTTTGTTTATCCGCTAGGTCATCTTGTTTCTTTACCTATCCTATTCATCACGACGCCCTAATATCCAACTAGACCACAGAATAGCGCAGTCTAGAAAGGAATGCTTAACATTCTCCTTGATCTTGACTATTTAACGCATGTGCATTTTTAGTATTTAGTGAAAACTAGGGGATTGTTGGGTTAATACTTAGACCAACTAATACTTGATCAATGTCCGTCCCCCTTCTGTATAGGCAACTAGGTGAAACTCCAACTACCCTGTGCCTAGAAGTCACCATGCTGTAAGGGGAAAAACGGCCTCAACAGCGTGAAAAACATACGCTTCTTTATTCACAATGTGCAAAGTTTCAACGAATAAACTCTTTAACAAGGCGTGTATTGCTCCTCTCCCGCTATATACCACCCCCCTCAACACCATCTTAATCAACAAAAAACCCTCTCCTCATGAGCATGCATGCATCACAATGCTATAAAAAGACAAAGACTCAATGTACTAATCCCATACCCCAACACCCCGACCACCTTCCCTCCTTCCTTTCCATCCATCCAGACGCCATCCACCACTACCCGGGTTGTCTAGATGCCTGTGCAATCAAAAACAAGGGGGGGAAAAAAACAAAAATCCCCGTATACACAAATGCAAGCAATTAAAAAGAAGAAAAGTCGAAAAAAGGTTTGGTATCGCTGGGTTTCTTCTTCTACCACAACTCATGGGTTGGTAGGCAAAGAAGGTCAAGAAAAAGTGGTTTGGTGCGTACACCAAAGGGGGGATATCAAAAAAAGGTTGAGAAAGAGATGATGCAACAAAATGTGCCGGATATGAATATGCTTCGGAATGCAGGTACAGTAGAAGAAAGAATAGGAGACAAAGCGCTCCCTTGTGAAGTGAGAGAGAGGAAGACACTTAAGCGGTGACAACCTCTTGATGGACAAGTCTCAGAACCCAGCCTGCCTCGGCGACGCTGGCGCATTGGAAGCACCACTTCTTGACATTGCCACCTGTGGGACCCGTGGCTGGGACGACGCCTACGACGCCGTTGTGGTCTTTCATCTCCTCCCAGATACCGCAGACAATACCACGGCTGCCCATGGGCGTAAAGCAGCCACTGCCCAAGACTGCATCCAGGAGTACAACAGGCTGGTCCGAGTCCTTGCGTGGGATTGTCTTGACCGTGACACGCTTCTCCAGTCCGTGGTCCGCTCGGAGCGCCTGGTGCCAGCCTGGCGGTGGTCTTCGGATCGACAGCCTGCAGTTGCCATAGTCTTCCCACTTGGCTGCCGAAACGAGGAGATGTAGTCGGATCTTGATGTCCTCGGTGCCAAAGTTGGCTGGGCCTCGTCCGCTGTTCTCGACGCTGATAGAGGGCGAACGTGGGGTAGCTCCGCCCCAGGATGAGGATCCGGGAGATTTCAGGCTTGCATTGTAGCGGCTGTTTCTGTCGACAGAGGAGCGAGCCAAGTTGAAAGGCAGGTTTGCAGCTCCCGTGAGTCTCTTGAGGAAGCTGGTGGCTGAGAGAGTGGATGAAGGCGTGGTGCTCGCGCCGTCATGGGATTGAGAAGGGGCACGGACTGAGCTGCGGTAGCTGTTCTTACGGCCGAACCAGCTTCGTCGGCGGCTGCTGGTATCATCGTTCTCGACCGGTGCCTTGCGCTCACCAAAGCTCTTGAAGCGAGCCTCGTTCTCGAGCTGGATGAACTTTTGGTTGTTGAGGCGAGCGTGGTGAACCGACATGTAGAGGTTAAAGCAGTCGGGGCCGTTCTGGCATCGGAAGCGGAAGTTTCCTCCACCGTGTGAGTTGGCAAGCTGGCAGTCTGACCTGACCGCCGAGCGGATCTCGAGGTCAACTGCTGTGCTCTGGCGGATGAGGACGAGAGGAGTAAGGTCAAGAGCAAGGATGGGGGCTTCGTCTTGCTCGCTGCGGACGGGGAAGGCCTGGATCATGCCAGGCGTAACAATGACTGAGCAGTTGTCTACAGAGATGTCCTTCCACATGCCCTTGTCGGACCATCTTGAAATGGCGGCGATGAACCGCATGGCGTTCTCTTCAGGTGCGACCTTTTGTCCATGGAGGCCAGCCTGAGATGCAGAGTTGGATGGCGTCAAGCTGACAGATGACCCAGATACAACAGAATCGACGAGAGTTCGAGGCTTGGGCAGGGACGATTCTAGTTCTTCAATCAGATCCTCTGGACGTTCTTCTGGGATGTCTTCTGGCAGATCGTCTCTGATGCTGAAACCAAGCTCGGTTTCGGGAAGATCTACGCTCTCAATCTCATCGTCGGAAGACTCATAGTCCGACTCGGTTTCTGTGTAGTCCTCGGTTTGATAGCTTCCTGTCAAGGAGGTACCAGATACGGACGATCCATCTGAGGGCAGGTACTCATGTTTGAGAGGAGAGGATGTCCGTCGCTTGACGCGGCTACTGGGCGGGAGTTCGATGAGTGGCTTACTGAACTGTGACTTGGCTGTAGGGCCAGGGCTAGGTGTAAGCTCGCGATGGACTGGTGGAGGAGGTGCACCGTCATTTCGATAGGATGGACCGCTGGAAGTTTTGCGGATGTTGAGGGGATCAGGTTGCAGGCTCTCAAACAAAGGTAGCTGCCTATCATCGTATCGATAATCGTTTTGGGTTGGTGTCCTCTGAAGATCATAACTCTCGGGAGACTGCATAGGAGGTGGTGTAGCTGGCGAGGCAGAGCGAGGTCGATACCTAGATGGAAGAGGCCGCTTGCCAGTTGGGGTCGTTGGCGTTGTTGGGCTGGCTGGCGGCGACTCGGCGACAGGAGATCGAGCCGAGTGAGCCGAGTAAGAAGAGTGACGAGATGAACGAGATGAGTATTTGCGTGAGGATCCTCGTACACCTACTGGCACATCCAGCATGTCTTGTCTTGAAGATGGCTCCTCTTCATCACCAATCACGCTGGGCTCTGGCTCCCTAGGAGGATAAGGCTTGACGGGTAGAATATCCAGCCAATCCAGGATCTGGTCCTCATTGTCTGTTGTGAGAGTGAGCAACTCATGCCAAGGCCTATCATTGTGTGTTCCTCGGATCATGACCACCATATCGAAGTTGCTGTCTCCAGTCCGTGCAGAGATGAGTTCAACTGGAACAGGAGGGAAAAGAAGGAAAGATTTTCCCTTGACACCATTCTCGCGAATCAGAATGTCACCCTTGTCCTCGGGATGGCGCAAATTGTCTCGGTGCACCAGCTCAATTTGACATTCCAGTCGCTGGCCGTTGGAGTGCGACAAGTCAAGCGAGAAAAAGTCCTTGGCGCTGACCTGGCGACTTGGCTCGATGTAAACAGCTTCCATGGGGCCAAGGGTTCGGAGATCACGCGCTCTCGTGGTATCTGTGTTGATGGCATCTTCATCTGTCAGTCTGGCCATCTCCTCTCGGTGACGACGACGGGCCTTTTCTTGCAGGTCCTCGAAGTCCCTCAACAGATCATACGTGTCGTTGGTTGCAATGATAGAGTCGACACATTTAAAGAACTTGGCCATCTGCTTCAGTCGCAGCACAGGTCTCTTTAGGAGGTGAGCGACATCTACCCGCTCTCCTGTGGAATCAATTAGATCGCCAGACTCGTTCCTGGGCATGGCGCCGATAAGAGAGTCTTCATCCTCAGGTGCTCCCATTGCGGGAGCAAGGTTGACCACGAGGTCCTGGAACCCCAACCTCCACGCGTCGAGATACTTGTGGTAAATAGGGACGACGCCATGTCCCCAAGAAGCCAAGCGGCGTATGTCTGAGACAGGAGCTTTTCGATGTGCCATTCGGAGCTTTTCAAGGGCGACGCCCATGTGGACCACTGACTTTGAGACAGCATCAGTCTTTGTGGTTGGGGCGGCAGAGCCAAAGAGCTCAGTCGCATTGTCTCCATTGACGACTTGGGAGAGGAGGACAGGAATGACACCGTCGACTAGTGTTTTCAGTTCGCGAAGATAGAGGTTCTCATCCTCGGCAAACTCTCTGAGAAGGTCATCATTCGTCACATCGTTAGGTCCGCCTCTGCTCTTGCGGATGCTGGGTCGTGATCGGTTGCTCTTGATTCCATTGGGAATGTTGTTGTCGTCGGGTAGTGAGAGGACAGAAACAAGGTCAGAGTGACGCGTAAGCCGTCTCTTGAGACTGGACCCACGTTTCTGAGACTTGGAACGCGAGCTCCCCCTTGTGAGTACAGTAGATTGGGTGAGGGTGGAGTGCGAAACGTCCGAGGTCAGATCCGATTCGACAGCACTAGAATCCTCCTCGGACAAGATTGTTGACAATTCATATTGTCCATTCGTTGGTGGTCGAAGTCGAGGTCCTGCCATTCGTGCTGATGGCAAGTCCATACGGTCATCTCGATTTGGAGACTTGACTCGTTCTTGTCGGTCAACTGGCTCCTGGCGAGCGACTGGTTCCTGACGGATGACTGACTCCTGTCGGCTAACTTGCTCCTGACGGTTAACTGGCTCTTGACGGCCAACCGATTCCTGGTGGTTAACTCGCTCTTGAGGCCGTTCACGTTGCTCTTCAGGGGACATAGATCTTAGAGCCCCCGACATCTCGGCCTTCGGGGGCTTGGAGAGCTCCGTCTCTGTCCAGTTCTCGGTTGAATCATCATAAGTCAATTCATCGTCGTAACGAGAATCGTCATAATCGTCATAGTGAGAGTCGTCATAGCGGGAATCATCATATCGCGAGTCTTCGTATCGCGAGTCATCATAGCGAGAGTCATCCTGTCGAGGGTCGTCATATCTGGAATCCGTGTACACAGATTCGGGATCATCGTCATACTGTCGCTCCTCTTGACTCTGGTAGGTCTTTGGCTTGGGGAGATGGTTGCCAGACTCGCCCTGGAAGGCCTCCTTCAACATCCCCAGGAGGTAAGCCTTTGGCCCGGTCTTGTTGACAGGCGAGGATGTGTTTCTCGTTGCTCGAGTTCTCTTCAGACCTGGGCCGCCCGGAGTTTTGGTTGGTGGCTTTGTGGCTTGTCGCTTCGGTTTGGGTTTCGGCTGTGACCGAGACTCTGGTGATGGTTCTTTGACCGTCTCCTGCTCTGGATGAGATTCAGGTTCTGGTTCTATTTGCGGCTCAGGCTCAGGCACAGGTTCCACCCTGGGCTTGGGTGCTGGCTCTGGCTTGGGTTCCGGGCGAGGCTTCTCCTTGACTGGCACGGGCTCTGGTACTGGCTCTGCTGCGGGTGCCAAATGTTCTTTTGACGCAGTCTTCTCAGCCACGTCTGGCTTGCTCATCTTCGAAACCGATTCCCTCCGTTTCTCAACACGAGAGGGCCTTTGGCGGTTCTTGACTGTCTCCGGAGAAGAAGGCATGTCTGAAGGTTCGTCAATAGGGCTTGTTGGCGGCTCAGCCTTTGGGTCTTCGACAAAGGGGTCGACAGTGTTGTTGAGCCACTTTTCAATACTCGGGGGGTTGTTTGGTGCGGCCTGTCTCGGGGGCTCGTTCATCTCATGAATGATCTTCTTGCCCTCTTCCATGACCTTCTTGAACACCTTTGGCATCGACTTGAAGCTAGTGTTTCTCTCGACCTTGGGGCGCGCCGGGCGCTTGGGTCGACTGCGAAGAGGTCCACCACGGGCTCGCAGAGGGAGATCAAGCTCAGTAAAGGCAGAGTTTCCCCAGGGAATATCCCCAGGGATATCGGCGATGGACTTGGCCAGAATGCTGGAAGAAAGATCGGATCCATCCAGCTGAGAGGGCTCCAAAGTCGAGTCATCCTCAGGGACCCATGTTTCTTTATCCTTGTGAGTCGTTGTGCCTGGGTGGTAACTCTTGGGCCGAGGCTTCTTCCCTGATACACTCCGGCGCTTTGTAGGTGTGTCTACCATCGAATCATCCACTGGACGGGATCCTTGCTCTGACTTGCCTCCCGTCCTCGTCGTCTTTGATAATTCGGATTCACTGTCAATAACTCTGCTTGACAGTTCGGATGTCAAATCAGTCCTGGACAGATCTGAATGCTGCTTTCTCCTCTCAGACTGCATACTAGGCCGTCGAGAGGTTGGAGCAGATTTCAACCGCAGCCTGGCGGTTCGTATTGACCCAGGTCTCGAGGTTCCGGCATTAGACGACACCTCGCTCATGGGTCTCACCCGAATTCCATCGTCCTTAGGATTGATCGGAGTTACTCGAATACCATCGTCGTTGGGGTTGATCGGAGTCACTCGAATGCCGTCATCGTTAGGCTTGATTGGTGTCACTCGAATACCGTCGTCGTCCAACTTCTTCCTCATCGGCGTTACTCGAATACCATCATCCCCCGACACCGATTTGGCTGGTCGCTGAGCTCTTACTCGGATACCGTCGTCTGCCCCCGATACTGACTTGGCTGTTCGCTGGGCTGTAACTCGACTACTGTTGACGTTGCTCGGTGTCATTTCGCTAATTGTCTCTCCCATGTCGCTCATGAATTCGCTATCAGTATCCCAACAAGGCCTGGATCCCACTGACTTGGAGAACCTGTGGCTTCCTGAGGGCGGTGTGTCAGGGATCTCGACCTTGCTTGCCCACGCCTTGACCTTGTTAGAGACAGACGGGTTGGCGCAATTGCGTGCGACAAAGTCCTTGGGTAGCGGAGCGGGACTCGAGAACTTTTCGGGGACGCCTTTCTTGGGAAGACTCTTTCGGTTCTTGCGCCAGTGTTCGTCGCTAACGACTCGTTTCTTCGGGGGCGGTTTTGCTGGCGTGGGTTCCGGTGTCTTCTCATCCTCGGTATGAAGACTCTCCTTCGTCTTGTTGTTAGGTGTCTTGATCTTCTTCCTCATCTTGATGCGGACCCGGTCCTCCTCGGTTACACTCCTAAAGTCGTCCTCCTTGAAGGCAACGTCGGTGGGTTCGGTCGCCGCATCGTCCGGTTCTCCTCCGTCCACCATGGCAGCAGCATTGGCCTTTTGCCATTTCTTTACACGATCCCTTACTCCGCCGGGAGGCTGAAGCCGTTTGACCTGCGATTGTTTCATCTCGTGGCGCAGCTCGGCCTTGACAGCCTCGAGACTCATTCTCCTTTGGCGGTCAGCAGCCAACCGGGCGGGCGACGGTCGGCCCTTGAGGAAGTCATGGAGGAGGGTCGGCTCTGCCTTTACAGACTTGGCTCGCGGTCGAGTGCGGTTCATAGCCTGCGCCGACTTGGGGATCGTCTTGGCCTTTTCATCTTTGGAGGCGGCGGCGGATGCTGTAGGAGTCTCGGGGTCTAGTACGGCTTCCTCTGCAGAGGTAGGGTTTGTTGATGACATGGTATCAGCTACCTAGGAGGAGAGGGGAGTGAGCTCATGACACGGTGATGGCGGGGAAGCAACGTGGTTCGCCTAGGGGAGGTGTAACTCGAACGTACCTTGAGCTTGGTAACATGCTGAGCGGTTGTTCAGGAGAAGATCCAGTAATCAGGTTGTTTGTATGAGAGTCGTCTCTATATCGTCAAGTGGTTCTCGACTATATCCAGCGGTGGTGTATCGATCGGAAAGTCCGGCAAAGTTTCCAATAAACTTTGGGTGACGAGGGGGCATAGACGGAGCAGCCGTTGAACTGCACATGCGAGTGTGATGGTGTAATGAGCGGAACGGGATGGACGTGACCCAATGAATAGGAAAGCGCAATACGAAGGACCTGGAATGAAAAAGATACGATACGATACAATATCGAATAGGTACCGCCAAAGGGAGACACGAAGTTTGTTGTGCCATCCACGTCGACGAGATTGGGCGTCCCTGGAGTAGGACCTGGAAGTTGCGTAGGTAGGTCGTCGTCTTGGATTACTTGCTTGCTTGTGCCGTGGGTTGTCCCCAGTAACCAAATGGGGACCCACCTATGGTAAACAAGACGGGAGACTCCGCCCTATCAGGGACGTCGGTCGAGGGTCAGCTGTGGCGCCGCGACTTTAGCGGGTGGCTTCACCGTCTGGGCTGGGCGACCTATGGACCCGATCTCCGGTTTCTGTAGGTTATCTCAGCCATTTTTGTCCAACGCCATGAGATGGATCGGCGAGAGAAGGGATTGCTTTCTTTTTTTTTCTCGTCATTCGATCTTGTTCATATTCTTGGCCTTTTTCTTCTCATCCATCTTCTATTCTCCTCTTCTCACCTCCTTCTCCTCACTTACTCAAAAGCCTGCCAGACGTCCCGCAGTCGCACATGGCGGCGAATCAAGCATCAACAACAATAACACAGCATCCTGTAACGACATGGGTAGCCCTCCCACACATTAACCCAAACAGCCGCTAATTGCCATGCTCCGTCCTTGTCCTTGTTTTTTTTCCCTCGTTGCTGACGACAACCGCCTAAAGCAAGGAGCTGTCTGTCCCGTCCAATCTCTGTCCAAGAGATTGCAGCAATGCACTCTCTCTCAGATCCCAATCCATGGATGGCTGAAAAAAATGCAGATGCGATGTGTGCTGCGCTGCGCTGCGCTTCTGAGCTGGCAAAAAAAAAAATACGCACGTTGGGCATCCATCGACTATGCGTGTGCCCATGCATGCGGCTTCTTTTTGCCCGTGGTTCGTCATCTCTTGTCCAGTCACGATTCGTAGCATGGATCTCGCTTCTTAACTTTCATGTATGATGGGATATACCGCCTCTTTGATCGACCCGCCCACAGAGTCTCAGATCTCGTAGGAACTGGAATTGTGGCGCTGCTATTCTCGTCTTCCCGTCTCCCGGGACCAACGAAGAATTTTTTTCATTTTCAGCTCACATGGTCATTTAATGTTTCGGGAACCGTTTAAGCTTGTGTTTCCAGGCCATGCCGTGTCCGTTGTCCCGGGCTTGAACCCTGGAACGTTGTCGTCCTGATGAGGGGATTCCCGGTTGTGTTTGCTCACCCTAGAGCCAATTGGCTAACCTGAGCGGCTCTCGTTTTCGTGCACATGCCGGGGTCAACATGCATCCCGGTCTAAAAAGGCATTTATGACAGGTTACAGCTGTCTTTTTTTGTTGCTACGTATTGTGTAACCAACATTGTGAGTACAACCGAGCTGGTGAAACAGGGCGTTGTTGAAGAATGTTCACCAAGTGATCAATCAAGTCGAGTCTTCAAGATCAGAGTTATAAGTAAGTATATTGCCCAAAACTATGATATCCTCCAAATCCAAATAGGTATCAGAAAACGGATTGCTCCGAGTGAAATGTAATAATAATGCTCCCCTGCTGTGTATCCCGCTTCAAAAGTCCACCCAAAAGCACAACCTAATAGTCTCCTCAACAAATCAGCCAAGACAGATCAACCTGAGGGAATGCAATCTCGCCTCATAACTCCGACCATGCAGATGAAGAGATAAGGGAATAGGGGAATACTAAAAGCAAAAGAGAAAGGAAAGAAAAAGATATGCAACACCCAAACACCATGTTATGCAAGGCCATGCCCTCCGACCATCACAGACCCTCCCTCGCCGGCAACATGAACCGGACCTTCTTCTTGGGCTTCATAGCCCTCTTCCCCTCACCCTCGACCTCATCATCGCCGAAATCGCTCGGCGCAGCGACGCTGCTCCCCATGTCGCTCATCATCTCCTCCTCTGTCTCCTCCTCGATCGACCACACGTCAGGACTCGGCTCCCTCCACAGCTGACCACCCGCCGCCGCTCGGCGCCGCGCAGTGAGGTTTCGCGACGATGCTCCGTGCCGCCCGCGGCCTCGGGCTCTCCCGCGGAGCTGCGAGTTGGAGAAGGAGGCCGGCGAGAGGAGAGTCGTGTTGGAAGATTGGTTGAAGGCGGGGCTCTTGGGACGCACCGGGGGACGACTATTGGCAAAGATGTCCTGAAGAGAAAGGAGGCCGTGCTTGCTGGGAGAGAAGCTGATGTATTCCTCATCGTCGTCGTCTTCGTCCTCATTGTTGGATGTTGAGATATCGGAGCTCGTGTCCGGAGAGATAGGGCGGAGACCCGGCTTGCGAAGGCCATCGAGGGTGGATGGGCTCACACTGCGGACGATGGGACGAGGTTGACTGGCATCTTCGATACCTGCATCAAAGTCCATCATGACTTGATCCAGATCATCGTCGTCCATGTTTGGCGCCGGCGTGAGAAAGTATGTGAGGGGATCATCGTCGATATCATCCAGAGACGGGAGAGGATCATCTTTTGTTGAAACAGTTGGCTTGAGGCGCACCTGAGTAGGTGGCCACGAGTCTCGACGAGACCGCATCTCAGACTCGGTCGGCATGAATGACATGCGAGTTTATTGGGTTGAATATGAATAGGTTTGTTTGTTGAGGCCCGCAAGTGATGGCGTGCGAGGGCTCTTTATAAGTGGGCGGCACGAGAGAGGCTCACCACAGCTGATGGATGTATGACTGAAAAAAAAAAGACAGGTTCGCGAACCAGGCAAACCGACCCTACCGGCTAGGCCGGCGCAACAAAAAAGGACTATCGAGGCTGAACAAAGTGGAAGCCTGATATTGTTCCATGGGATGACCAAGAGAGTCACACACCGAAGGCTGCACTTTGGGAGAAGTCCTTGACTGAGTGAGTACTCGACAAGAAGGATGGGGGGAAAACGCTAGACAAAACTGATGATTTCTAGGCTAAACACGAGAGAGAAAGAGGCGATACGGCCTCACCTATATATGTTTGCCCATTCATGGACCACGAGCTCACTTTTTTTCACTCACACTCACACACACCTTTTTTGGCAGCCTGCAAGACACAGGCAGACGAGACAATCAGCCGTGCCCACCCCAAAACGAGGCCGCCGCGCAGACCAAGAAAAAAGAGGAGGGGGTGTTGGGTGAGGAGGAGGAGGAGGGGGATAAGAAACAGGGCTGGCGAACCATAGCACTTCCCAGTCACAGCTGTATTCGATCCCAGTCACATCCAGGAATTTCTCTGTAAGCCGGCGGCCTTGTGAAGAAGACGAATGGTGGTGGTCATGGAACAGGGCTGTCTTCGCACGTGAAGACCTCAGCCCTTCGGACCTATGAGGCATCGACGACGACGCCACGCGTCCGCGACGGCGGTACGCTAGATGGGCTCGGCGGTGCTGGAAATGGGGGAAGTCATGGGTCCCTTTGGAGCTAGCGGTGTTCGTGAGGAGCTGAAGGAGTTGGTGGCTGACGATATCAGCTCTTTTCGTTCTTTTTACTGTGATGGAGAATGATAGGCAGTTGTGGGATTGAACGAACGGGTTCACGCAGGGTCCTCGGAGCTAACGCGGCAACCGCCCAGTAAAAAGGGCGTAGAAAAAGAATGAGCAATGATCGACGCAACGATGGGATGTTAAACACCCACACACACCATGAGCAATATCGGTTTTTACGGGCGTCGCGGTGGCTGGGGATGCTACAGTACAGTACTCTTTCAATAAAAAAGAAGTGAGACACGGACGACACCATCTTCCCAACTCCCCAAGGGTGACCATCTGACTGTGCTTCCCCCTCTTTCACAGTCCGGCCAGGCCGGGTCCCTTCTCTCTGAGGGGTAGGTAGTCATGCTGAAAGGCCCCCCCTCCTCCCCAGCTGGGCTATGATTCGGATTTGCGATCGAGGATTCGAGGCGAGATCGATCGCCGTGAGGCCCCCAGAGGTGCTCATGCATGGTGCCTTGCAGCTCGTCTGGTCCTTGTAGCGTGTGCAATCCGTTCAAGGCCCCAAACAAACGTGGGCATATGTCAAGCACGCGAGGGCCATCTTTAGATTGTGCTCGACCTTGGAAATAGGTACTGACTACTGAGGGAGTGGTCGCAAGTCTAAGCCACGAGGTGCGTTTCTTTTCTTGAAACCCGCCCCCCCCGGGAACAAAGTGATCAGTCGAAAGGTTCGGAGCCTCCATCGTCATCATCGAACTGGGGTATGGCTTATCCGTCTTGGTAATGTACTGTTACCGGTAGACCCTTCTACCCTTGTTAGGGATCACCGAAATATTACGTGTGTATCGTCGTTGCTTCCCAACGAGGAAAGGGTGACATCCAAAAGACCAAAAGCAGAAGTGTGTGTGCCCGTGAATACCATCTCGTAAAGGCCTCTCTCTCTCTCTGATTTCTAATTTATTCCCCTCCCACCCTCCATCTTGACAAATGGTGTCCACTGGCTGATCCCCCTCGTGCGACCTGAGTGAAGGAAAGATGGCCGCCCAGCCAGCCTCCCCCAGATTCCAAGAAGTCAATCCTGCTTTTTTCCCCCTTCATTCCCAACCCAGGTCCGTGGTTTGTCTCGTGGCTGATCCCATGACCTCGTTCCCTGGTTCCCACCCACACCCAAACGCAAGCCACGGCCCAAGGTCTCGACTTTGTAAGAAAGAGGTTCCGGTCGTTTCTCGTCCCGGCAGGAGGATGGCCGAGACGCACATTTTCCCCTCACCAAAGCATACCATCGTCATTCTCGCGCAAGCTGATTGATAACACACCCCCTCAGACTTGAGAGCCCCGATGTGACTTTGAAGTTGTTTGAGGATTTATTTGAGAAGTGACCAAGTGTGCCCCGTGCCGAGGCGTCGATAGCCGCAACGCAATCTGGGTCGATAGACGAGACAGAAACAGAAAAAAGAAACGCCCGTCAGAAGCGGAACGGCCCCTCCGCTTGCGGGCCGCAATTGTGGGCTCGGTCCCGGACGTTCACCGGAAGGCCCACATTTGGCAGCCCGACAGGGTAGGCCACAGTGGGAAGATGGATTGTAGTTCGCACTATCTAAGCTTGAGGATGAAGCTGCACGAGATGAGGGAAATCAAGATAAAATGTATGAATGGAATGCTCTAGACTTTTATACATATCTCACGACTTTAGACCGTTGGCCTTATGTTGGGATATGATCGAATGCTAAACTCATTGCGTGTTTGGTATATCTGCCAGTGTTTGATGAGTGAAGCGGCTTGTCTCTGCCTCCTCATTGTGATCAGACGCATGGTGGTTGTTTCATTTGTTTATTAATTCATTAGAATGCTACCTAAACCTCAAGCCATGGTGTTCAAGAAACTCGAGGGATCCCATGATACAACCGAAGGCATGGCAAATAGTCCATCCATGGTATCAGTACAGTCAAATGGCTGCAAGCCGAGATCATCAAAGAGCGGCATCTGCCCACCATTGAGATCAGCTAGAGTCGATAGTGTATCCACCACCAGACCCGGATTCCTCAGCTCCGGGTTCGAGCTCTGTGAGTCGTCGACACTGGCTAGTCTGTGCGCCCGACGGAACCATAGTCTGTCTAATAGTCTCGCGTATCTTGCTGCGATGTGGTTCTCGTCGACTGCGGCTGTTTTGAGGACGGTGATGAAGCGTTCCATGAGGGATGCTGTGTGGACGTGTTTGCCTGAGGATATGGCCCCGCATGCATGGGCTTTGTAGAGGAAGACGGAAGAGTGAATCTCATATCTTGACAGGGTTAGTTGGAATGTCTTGGATCTGTCCAATGGCAACTCACAGATAAAAGCGTGCTGGCATGTATCGCAGATGCTTTATCGGATCGATATCGTCTGTCACGATTCGAATCAAAGCCTCTGCCGCGTCAGCAGCTTCGTATATATGTCTAGCATCTGGACTCGCCATGGCTGAGTCGGGGAAGATTATTGATGGCCTATCTCCGTTTGGTGGGTCGGAATTGGTGTCGGTAACAGACGCACGGTATATGACGGCCTGAAACGCAAACGCGTTGACATATAGTCGGAGGTATTCTTGCATGAGGCTTAGACAGCTCTTCAGATGTGGCGAAACTCCGAGAGATGTCCACGCGAGTTGCCACGCGTGCATGGCCTTAGTCGTGTCGTCGACGTATTTTGTGTAGTCGCCTCGTGTCATGAGTTCGGCGGTTCGCGATCTCGAGGCGAAGAGAATATCGTGAGCGTTTCCAAAGAGGGTTGTCAGCTCAACTTGGGCCTGGATGAACGAGGCGAAGTCTTCATCGCGGGCCCGCCGGGGTTGTAGAGCTGGAAAGTCTTGGGCCATGAAGCGAGCTGATAGAGCTGGCCCTCTACACCAGAATGCTTGCCCCATGCGAATCGATATTTGACGATCTGAGAGATAGGTGACTAAGAAGTTAGCCAGATGTCAATATTAATCAGCGGGGAGATTCTTACAAGTCCAGGCCAGCCGCTCACGATGTACCGAATCGAGGTCGGCGTCGTTTCCTTTGAATCCCCTGTCTTCCAAACGTAGCAGATACGCAAGTCTCACAGCGAGACCAACTATCGACCATGCCGACGCTTCATCTCCATCGTCGACTTCGCTCTGATTGTGCAAGGTCCATTCGCCCATGAGCAGAAGTCCTTCGACAGTGCCAACCTTTCGGACACTGGCCATGCCAAGGACGACGTTGAGAATAAGCCCTCGCATATGATCCCATATGGCCTTGTGCGTATCGCTAAGGTCGGGGCGATCTTTGGAGGCCACGACAAGGATTGCAGTTAGCAGGAATGATTCATCTCTTATTGTGTCAAGGATGTATTCGGGTCGTAATACATCTATTGGGACAATAGGGAAGAAGTGATGATAATTATCGGCATAACTGATCTTTGTTAGAGGAGTTTTACCTCAAACATAAGAATTCTCGTTAAGGGAGTAGATGCTAACTCACTGCCGTATTAGCTGAACAAGGAGGACAGGGTCAATTGATCTATCCTTGACCAAGGGATAGTCATCGATAGTGACCTCATTTGGAGGCCCTGCATTAGGTTGTAGGTGGCTAACAACGCGAGGAGTCTGCATTGAATAGGCCGAAGGCGTCGCTCCAGGCCCATTCGATAAGCCATCGATCAGCCCGTTTGGTGTGTGTTGATTCTCATCGGAAGCATCATCATCGCCTTGCTCACCAGCAGCATGACAAAGCATCATGAGTGCATCGCTAGGATTCTGCAACTTATCATGAACCGAGTCTTCGCCGGTTTTCGTTTGCCTGGGTGATACATGATCGCTCGAAGAAACGGAGAGTGCCGTCTCGGGGCGTCTCCTTGCTTGTTGGCGGGAACGACGAAGATGGGAGAAATCGCCACCTCGTCTAGAACCAGCAAGAACGCATTCAGCGCCTTCACGAAGACATTTCGCACAAGGAGGTTTCCCAGGTTCACCAACAGTACCTCTAACGAAAAAGGAAGACTCCAAGTCAGATGAAGAAGCTCAGCAGGGACGAGAAGGGACCCACAAGTCACAACGCGTCTTGCGCGAACGGCACCTAACACAGGCCCGATACTGTCTGATGCCCTGTCCTTTAGTCATGTCAGAAGCAAGAAAAAGGGCAAAAAAACAAATTCGTCTTTAGCCGTCAGAGGGAGAATCCGGGGTTTGGCTGGGGATGATGAAGCAGAGTGGAACTTTGCCCCAGACTTTTTGGCGGTAATAGACGGGGTTGACCCCCGCAAAAACAGGGGGAGGCTGTAGACGGCTATAGACGGCCGTGGGGATCATGATGACTTTGGGGGAGGGAATTGGGATTGACGATTTGACGGCTATAGTGAGGATGCGTCCATGGCAAGTTATTGGACTGGAAGAAATGTATTGAGTGGATTTAATGGAGGCATCAAGCGGGGAATACTTCTCTCTTGTCGCCCCCAAAGGTCATGGTGAAGGATATAAGACCTCTTGTTGAGATGCTTGGATCAACCAAGACCACATCTCCAGTCAGACTCATCATTGACTCTTATGAACAAAAACATACTATTCTGATATCTTCCTTTCAAGATCAAGCCTGCTTCTCACATCATCATGGCTCCTAGTCGTCTCGAGTCTCCCCCTGCGGATACCACCACGCCTTCAGTCCAGAAGTTCAAGGCCTCGAAAGTACCCTCCGAAGATCCTTATGGACACTACTATCCTACCGATCCAAATGCCTTGAGTCTCGAGTCCAACTTTGGACCGATGGAACCCGACACAGTTGGATATCTCCAACCTACTACTCTTGACACGCCCTTGGAGGTCATGCACGAACGATTTGAGAGAGACGGCTATCTTTTTGTGAGTTTGCATCCTGTAGTTCAATTAGACAACCAACTAACTTATACTGAAAGATCAAAGGATGCATTAGCAAAGAAACCTCTCTCGCCTGTCGTCGCGATTACTTTACACACATGGCCCCTAGCGGTCTCCTCAAAAAAGGCACCGAACCAGTCGAAGGCATCTTTTCAGGCGCCGACACACGCAAATACCTCCCACCCGGCAACCTTCGACGCCTCTTCGGTCTCAAGGATGACCCCGAGAGCGACAAATACGTCGAGCTCATGATCTCAGCCCACGAGGCCGATTTCTACGTCGAGTTCTGCAAGAACAAAGAACTACGTGACTTTGTCAGCCGCTTCACGGGATGGAAGAACCCTCAGATGCTTCAGAGAACTATGCTCCGTGCCTTTGTGCCCAACAGCGAGCTCACGCCTGTTCACTTTGACCAGATGTACCTTCGTGCCGGTCCTCCTACTAGTTTGACGGCTTGGATTCCCATCGGCAATGTCTCCCTTGAAGGTGGTGGCCTGATGTACCTCGAGGGCTCGACGGACATTGGCAAGAAGACTGAGGATGACTTTGCCAAGAACGCCCACAACCTGACTGATGAAGAGAGGGTCAGTGCCTTCAACAAGAACATGAACGATGGTGGGTTTCTGAGCCGAGACACTGTGGCATACGGCAAGGAGGCACGTAGAAAGTGGCTCATAGCTGAGTACGAGGCTGGCGATGTCATCTTTCACAATCCTTACATGGTGCACGCGAGCTGCAAGAATAGGGATCCTGAGAACAAGATCCGCCTCGCCACTGATGTGAGATTTGTTGATCCTGAGAAGCCTTATGACAAGGTAAGTGATTCGGCTCCAGATCTTGAATGTATCCTAACTGATGGCTTATAGCGCTGGATGAAGGTCTATAGACCTCTTGATGGATTGTAAGGGAGTTGGATCTTTGTTGAATATTGAAACGAGTAGGATAACGATACAAATGCGAGAACCACAGGGTCACTGTTACCAAAGTCACTTTCTCTGATCTTGAACATGACATGCCAATGAGTGATTTGTATAGAAGTTGATATTTGATCGTTGCCTTGATTTGGCTCTAGGTACCTAGCATTGTGAGCATTCATCACATGTCTCAGCACGAGGATTTTAGATCGTTTGCTCACTCTATAAGACCATCATCATACAATAATGATACTAATAATGGAGGAGGATTTACAAAGAATATCTCAATAGTTATGATAGTAGCTGGATTAGTGTTAAATGTTCGTGCCCTTTGTCGGTACAACCACTACCCTTGAGAGGCATAGGTGGTATCATCTATGCACTCAAACACCAACAAGATTTTCCTTTCATCATGTCATCTAATGCTTTGTAATTCCGGTAATATCGACAAGGGCTCCTCGATTCATGATGTCATGTCATTCACTTGGAACTATCACGACCCTGTCCACTCGGAGACCGAGGTTATCCCAACTCCCTTCTCACCGAAACACTCGGCCAATACTCATATTTCATCCTTGGCACAATATTCATGATCAGACCCCCAATAGCCAAGATCTCCTATCCCCCAACTGGCCTTTAGCAAGAAGCTTTGACGTGTGAAATGAAGTCTTGCCTCCCTGGTTCCAGACGGCAATAGATCCCCTACCCACAAGCCCCAATAACCCAAACCACATTTCCAACTACCCAGACCATATCCCAACCTCATGATTAGTGGAAAAAACACACCGTCTCCCCATTCTCTTCACCTCCGCGATCTGTGTACCTTGGCCATGCTTCTCCCGTCTACAGCCGAAACCCCAGGCGGGTTGGCCCACAAGCAGACTAGGTTAGCCCCATTTCCCCGGACTTGACGAGATCCAATATGCGGAGAAAGGGCGGGGGTTCTCTAGCGAGGCATCTCGTGGAGATGGGCTCTTGCTAAAGTTTTCTGCGGGGGTGGCTCGTCTGATGAGCAAGGCTCCGTCTATTACCGTCGCTAGCACAGGGCAGCTTGAGGACTGACTCGCGATGGGGTCGTTGAGAAATGGTATTAAACAAACATGTATCTCTTCCAAAGATGCACCTCTATCAGTAGAAACTTGTCTATCTTATTGTTCATCTTTCATCGATATCATGTTTCTGCAGAAATTTGTTCGCAATGACGCCATCAAGACGGATCCTCCTGAGATTTATAACCTAAGGACCGTTGTGGTCAGTCTGATAGTGAGTTTACCTGAAGTTGTTCAGTGTATGCGATATGATTAATGCTGATGGTCATCTTAGGCATGTGGTGGTGCACTCCTATTTGGTGTAAGAATTCAACCTTAGAATGTGAAGCTGATGATACTGACATGGCCTAAGATGGATATGGGTGTCATGGGCGGTGTTCTCGCCATGGACACATTCAAAGAGTAAGAGACCACGCTCTAGTATGATATCTTGGCGCATGCTAACAACTGCAAAGACAGTACGGACTGATCAATAAACCTGCAACCGTGCTCGCCGATCTTTCGTCAAATATCGTCTCGACTATCCAAGCTGGATCCTTCCTTGGTTGTCTCATCTCCATGTGGCTGGCAAACTACATCGGCCGACGACTGTCTCTCATGACTGCATCCATTTTCGTCTTTATCGGCGTTGCCATGCAAGCTGCTGCTAGTGGTCATTTGGCAGTTATGTATGTCGGAAGGTAGGAAAACCCCTTCCCTAGAGCTTTGGTATGTGAATTGACATGCGATAGATTCATCACTGGTATCGCCGTCGGTATCGCCTCTACCGTCAACCCTCTTTACGTATCTGAGAATGCTCCACGTGGCATCCGAGGTCTTCTCACAGGCTGCTATCAGCTCTCTATCGTCACTGGTCTGACGGTAAGTTGTGTCATGCATTGGTGCCGTCCTTAAGGGTAAACTGACAACTCGACAGCTGGCGTTCTGGATCAACTATGGCTGCCTCCTACACGTCCGAGGACACGCCCAATACATAATCCCACTTGCTCTTCAAGCTCTGCCCGCCGTCATTCTCTTCTTTGGAATGATGTTCGCCAACGAGTCCCCCCGGTTCCTCGCCCAGAGCGATCCCACCAAGGCACTCGCCGTGCTCGCCAAGCTTCGAGGTCTTCCCGAAGACCATCCTTACGTACGAGATGAGATGGAGAACATTTCTCTGCAGCTTGAGGAGGAGCGTTCATTGGCCGCCAACAGTTCCGGGCTCACTCTGGTTAAGGAGGCCTTCACCGTGAAGTCATATCGACGAAGAACGTTTCTTTGCATCACTCTCATGATGTGGAGTAACCTCACAGGTACCAATGCCCTCACTTATTACTCTACGTCGATATTCAAGAGCATTGGTCTCTCGTCGTCGTCTGTTGGTTTGTTCGCGACGGGGATCTATGGTGTTGTGAAGATGGTGTCGTGCGCCATCTTCATCTTTTTTGTGACCGATACCTTAGGCCGCAGAAAGAGCCTTTTGTGGACCGGAATTGTACAAGGCTTAGCCCTCTTTTATGTTGGGTTTTATGTACGCTTTGATCCTCCTCATCCTAATGCCCCCGTTGGCGCCTCTGGTTATGTTGCCCTTGTGGCCATCTACATCTTTGCCGCCGTGTACCAATTCGGCTGGGGCCCCGTTGTTTGGACTTATTGTTCTGTAAGTTGATCATAAAAAGACTGAGCTACGGTTGCAAAGACTAACTCGAGTATAGGAGATCCCTGCTGCGCGCATGCGTGCCCTGCAGATGGGCATGGCAACAGCCAGTCAGTGGCTCTTCAACTTTGTCGTCGCAAAGAGCACCCCAAGCATGTTTGCAACTCTTGGACGAGGTGGCTTCGGCACGTACTTTGTGTACGGATCTTTCTGCTTTGTTATGGTTATATTCGCCTGGTTCTTTGTACCAGAGACCAAGGGTGAGTTGTAACCTGTCTAATCTTCGTGGTGCGGTTAGCTAACGATCCCTAACTGTAGGACTTGCTTTGGAGGATATGGATGAGCTGTTCTCGCAACCTAATGTCAGGGCTCCTTTTACTCCCAGCCGCGTTTCTCGGCTCGAGGCGGAGAGAGTTGCCAAGGGGGATATTGATTCTAAGTTTGAGCACGTTGACAAGGTCTAGAAGTAGGGATGTTAAACACATGGGCTACAATTTGATGGATTCGATCTTGTTACCACATCTTGATGACCTCGATTTTAGATGCAGTCCATTCAAGGCTGAACTTGAAACAATTTTAAAACTCGGGCTTGTCATTTGTCTGATCCAAGTCTTATGAAACCCCAGCCTCCTCTTTATGATGAATCTACTCTCTGTTATGATGAAGTGACGAATACCCTTGTCAAATCCGGGGAAATGCTATGCCTATCTCAGCATTACACTCTCAAACCACGTGATGACCTCATTAGACGACCAACGCCTCATCACTTCACAACAAACCTTCACAAACATCTCTACCCTGCTACACTCATCCTGAACCACCTCTCATTGTCCCACTTACATAACCCCTCAGCAGACGTAGCCTTGCTGACGATCCCCCATCTTAATAAGCCAAGCCACCTCGTACAGACAACAAACCTCAAAACCCCTCCATCATGACCAAAGTCGCCGACATCCCCGAGAGCGTATCGCTGAGAATGGATATCTCATCTACTCGTGAGCGGATGCCTCTCCGCATCGTCACTTTCAATGTCCGCTATGCGACAACCCACTTTGAGCCTCATGAGAAGCCTTGGGACATCCGCTGTCCCAAGCTGGTTAACCAGCTGTCCTTCATCACCGCTGGCCATGAGAGCCCATTCATCTGCTTGCAGGAGTGCCTGTACCCACAGGTAAAGGATATCCAGTCACGTCTCGGCGATGGCTGGTCACACATTGGTCGCGGCCGCGGTCAAGGAGAGCACGACGGCGAATTCTCACCCATCTTCTACCGCAGCGACAACTGGAGCTGCGAGCGCTCCGAGACGCGCTGGCTGAGCAAGACCCCGTTTGAACCATCGCGCGGCTGGGATGCTGTGCTGAACCGCATCGTCACCATGGGCGAGTTCTTGCACCGGGGCACGGGGACGCGCGTCATCGTCATGGCCACTCATTTCGACCATATCGGCGTCAAGGCCCGAGAGAACAGCGCCAAGCTCCTCATCAAGTTCGCCCGGGAGTGGGGTTCTGGAGGTGCGGACTCTCCGTCGGCCGTCCTCGTCGGGGGAGACTTTAACAGCTCTCCCAATGACGGCGGGTACAAGATCATGACGGCACCTGACTCGGGCATGTCTGATATTTCTACTCTGATCCCCAAGAGCGCTCACTACGGGAATCAGATCACTTACACCAGTTTCGGCAAGTACAACAGCTCCGGGGAAGGCTGGGAGGAGGCACGTATCGACTTTCTCTTCATCCAGGAGCCTCGGACAGCTCATGTCAAAACCTTTGGGGTCCTGGCCAATTTCTTTGATGATGATATTCGTGTATCTGATCACCGGCCTGTCGTATCAGACCTAGACATTTTAGTTTGATGAGGGATAGATTTGGGGGCTTTTAGACGGGGTCTTTGAACACGGCTGGGTAGCCGATGCTCTCAACTCAAGTAAGGCCCTCGTCATTGGATAGCATGGATGGATAACAGGATATGAACCTTGGTACTACGCAGGGTGATGCATGATGAGGAGACTCAGCTAGCATGGCCTGAGACTTGGCTCGCATGGTTGGTCTTTGTCTAGGGCACGCAATCTCAAGCAGCATATCTCCCATGCATTGATATTGGGAGTACGTGCGGGATAAGTCGGCGCCAGTCTGCAAATCGACGGACCTGGGAACACCAAGCATCATCACGATCTCTTTGGAATCAAGTTTTTCTGCCAAGTCAGCCACAATACGTACAAGTGCAACCAGAGTGTCAATGAAACAAGTCATCTAGTGTCGTGGTGCTTTTGTAAACGGGCAGTCGATCACCGCAAGACACAGCATGAGGCTATCGACAAGACGATTGGGTCATGGGTGTCGCCGGATGTTGTCTACGCATCTGTCAGGAGACACGAGATACAACAGGCACATCAATGAGAGAAGAGACACGCAAAGGGGCTACGATGCTGATCCTCTAGCCGAGGGCAAGGCCACCTGAGCAGTGACAGGCATCTTACTAAACTTGCTGGTCCTTGAACTCGGCTCAAAGCAGTCTTTCTGTCCACGTGAGACGGCGTATTTGCCTCCCCGACTTCCATCCGCTTCTACGCAATCTTATCTCGCATGAAATGGCATGCTGGCAAAGCTTCTGGTGGCGGATGGAAACTTTCGGGACTTGAGGCTCTTCGGGAGGAGAACAGAGGCATCCAGACAGAGGTGGAGGGGCGACTTGAAAGAGCGGTGAGTAAAGATGGTGGAGGAGAAGAGGGGTTTGGACTGGTCCCGACACCTTGTGTACTCGCCATCAGCTCTCACGGTTGAATCCGGAAACACGATGGCAGTGATGCTTCTCTGAGAGGCTGCTGGGTTGACCATGGATGGAGAGATGCTGGGTTCCAAGAGAAATCGGGTGGGTGGGAGCCATCGAAAGGAGGTGGCCACATCTCTGGGTGGTGCTATGCAACTTGCGATTGCGTGCAGCAGCATGTAACAAACAAAGCTGAACTATTTGCCTTCAAATGATCACTCGCTGCGAAAAGTCAAATGGAAGCTGGGAGCCCACGGCCCCAGGAGACAGAGGCCTGGAGAATCGGCCCAGTCCGTCTGTCCATGTCCACGATGGTTGCAGGGCAGGTATGCTTGTCATCCCGCGACTAGTAGCTCTGGGTACAGTAGCTCCGGTCTAGCCTGGTCCGTCGTTCCGAGGGGGACGAGCTTCTCCATGGACGCGTCAACCCTTTGAAGGACATTCATTCAATGACTTGCTGTCATATCAAAATGCTCTCTGGTTGCTGTTGTTCCCATGTCGTCCATGTAAGCCTCGAGAGCTGGTTCGCAAGAGCCGCATCCAAATCGACATGTTTCGGCGATTGCCAGAAAGGACGAGAACCGTCCTGTCGTGACTCGTCTAGATGCGTGTGGCACTCATGTTGCCCAACACCCTGTAGATGCGTCAATGCCTTGGATGCACGTCGAGCCTATCCCCCCACAATCTGAGCGCCAAAGCAAGCCATCCGAGAGACCGCGGGCAGGGGTATTCCCGTCAGCTTCAGCTAGACACCACCCTTGGGTCCGTTGACGACTTCCACCCATCCACTCGATCCTGTGCCTGCTGGAGATGGATAGGCAGAGCGAGGGAACACAGCAGGAGACCGTAATAGCTCTGGAGATCTTGGGAAGCACAGCGCGTGACAACGGACCGTCCGGACGCAGAGCCAAGGCCAATCAAGAACCCCGAGTTTACCGAAAAAATCCATCTTGCTGGCAAAAAGGGAAGGCCGATGTAGTGAACAGAATAGTGAGTGGGTGTGCGGAAGTACAAGAATAAGGTGGCCAAAGTCCTTCAAGATGTTCACCTTGGGGAGGGTGTAGGGCGAAGAGGAGTGGATAGGCCAATATTCGAGGCAATGGTTCCATTGGGTAGATATAGATCGAGTAAGAATCTGCAGCGTGTTTGTCGATGGAAACTCGGCATGTCACTTGGTCGATGCTTCATACTGCGGGCCTTGACTGATGCTCCCGCTATGCACAAACCATTGCCTCGGCAGGTAAGCAAGTTGTCCAACAAGTCTGTTGCTTGATAATCTCAAGTATGCCACATAGGCATTGTTTCAAGAGTGTTTATGCCGAGGCCCGCGTGATCGGTTTAGACAAGAATGGAAGTGACAGCTCGACTCTACCAACCCAACTTGAGTGATGAGGTGCCCCTCAGACTGATACGGCTAAAAGCTGACTTCCGATGCTTGGGCGGAGGAGACGGAGGTCAGCCTCCGGACGAGTAGCGGCCAGTAGAGAAATTCGGACCGGAGGATGGTGGAGATGAGTCACTTCCGGACACGGAGCTGAAACCGTCCATCCTGAGCCGGACTGGTCGCGAAGCTGGACACGAGTCTATGCCGTGTCGATGGCTGCGAGCAGGGCCTCCATCGTACGGGACCCTCCCCGAATCGCCTGTACCCGGCGGAGTAGAATCATGCGGCCGCCCGAGAGGTATTGCGGAAAACGGGGGTCAAAGGCCGGGCTGGGCAGAGGGGTAAGGACCGAGCCCGACTCGTAAGCCTACACCTATGAGCACTGAGGTTGGGGTTACGCGCCTAGCCGAGTAGGGGCGTTGGGTTTTGGGCAGCAGGAGTGTGCATGAGGAGCTGGAGGCGAAGATACTCTTGGAATGAGCTGGGTCGGTTCGAAGCTGGCCTCTTGCAATCTTGAGACGATGGCGAGAGGATGAGGGCGGGTGTGAAAACACGAGGGGCCTCTTGCAGTCCCTGGAAGAAAAGACGAAACAGGATTGAGATAGGGGGCGTGGCGAGATGTCGTCGCGACACCTCCTCTCGTTATCCCATGAGTCAATGCTATTCCTCGCATAGTCTCGACCGTGGCTGTCAAGTTGTGGGTTAACCCCAGACTCAAGATAACCCGACAGCATGCCACAGCCAGGTTCATCGTGTCACGGGCTTCCAGTATTCCACGTGCACCCCGCGTTTCAGTTCTCTGTGCTTTCCGGTTGACATCGATTAGGTTCCTTGTTGATACCTGAGCCCAGGGACTGGAACCAACTTTGGCAAAGGGCAGCCCAGTTAGGCACAAAGTGAAGCCCGGAAGCGGCCTAAACACGGCACTCAGTGGAGGTGTAGATCAATGGGGACGCCAGAACCCGGCACAGGAGGGGCGACAACGGACAAATCCTTGGACCCTCCAATCGTCTGCCGGCACGCGCCCCTCTCGATCGCTCAAGCTTTTGGTATCGGCGCCTTAACGGCCATGTAAGTACCCAACGGTCCATGGGTATCAAAGTGCCTCTCTAGGCTTTGCTAGAGCCTGGCAAGGCCCGTTGTGGTCATCCCGCTCCATGGGCCTTGTGCTACCACATCAAGCTTTCGTGCCACGCGATGGCGAGCTTAGAATAGCAGAGAGGCTTGCCTGGCTGCTGTGCACAGCGACAGTAACCCTGCCACGAGGGCTCGCCGCCAGTGTCCTGGCCTCTCTATGCAGAGGGAGGAGTTCGTCCATTTTGAGGCCGGCATGAATGTGGTGCTGGACAAGCTCATCTTCCAGTACAGAACCTGAGCGTTTTTCAACACTTGTGCCTCTTGGTTGGCAAAAACTTGTGTGGCATCGATTCGAGATAGCCGGTATCGTCAATCAATCTGCCACTCTCGTCAAAGTCGCGGGGGCGGCCCGGCTAATGGCTCCTTGTCTCAAAGAACCCTGTCTGAAGCGAAGCTTCTTCCCGTGCTTCCTCCAACGTTCCGACTAGGATGGCCGTTGCGTTGGTGTAAGAAGAGCACGGGATACACAGAGTTGGCGTATGGATTAGGGCAAGGGCTCGAAATGTGCATTTCTTCAGAACTGGCAGTTCGCATTTCCCTATGTGCCGTGCCGTGTTTTGCAAGCTCATGACTACGAGAGAGTCACAACGTCAGCCTTCCAAGCCGAAGAGTAGGGTGTGCAACAGCCTCACCAGGGCGTGTGTGGTGGAGGCTTCTGGCAGGCAGGACGGATGACCTGGCCTGGCGTGACTGGAAGGACAGAACTTGCTGGACCAGCGCAGAAAAATCCGTGGGAGGGGAAAGGCGAGGGAAAATTCGAAAGAATCGTTGGATGAGGCGGCCGGAATCAAGCTCCACAGTTGGGCCTGCGTGCTTGCAACCGGCGCCAGGCCTTGTGAGGACTTCCCTGTCAGACAACACCCTGACCCGCTTGGAAGGCT